>JAOQMP010042670.1:0-11350 GCA_027563575.1 Erythroxylum pedicellare | reverse complement strand
TAGATATATATCTCATGTTCACTTCTCCTCGTGCAACTATATCTTTCACATAATTATACTTAGTATCTATGTGCTTTGTCTTACAATGAAATTTGGGGCCTTTTGTATAAGCGATTGTAGCTTGACTACCACAGTTGATGGTCATTGGACTAATTTCACTTTTAATGACTCCCAAATGCACTAAGAATTGATAAAGTCATACAGCCTCTTATACTGTAGTTGAGAATATTATAAATTCAATTTCCATTGTGGGTAATGCAACGCAGGATTGCTTCTTACTTTCCCATGATATTGCTCCATGATTTAGTAACATATCTTGAGGTAAATTTTCTTTCATCTAAATCTTCTCCTTAGTCTGCATATGTATACCCTTGTATACATAGATCACTGCCTTGATAACATAATGCATAGTCCATAGTTCCCTTTAGATACCTCAATATTCTCTTTACTGCTTTCCAATGTGCTTGGCCTAGATTTGATTGATATATGCTCATCATCCCAATAGCGTAATAAATATCTGGTCTTGTATACATCATTGCGTACATAAGACTTCCAACTGCACTAGAGTAGGAAACATTCTTCATTTGTTCCCTTTCTTGTGGCATTGACAGGCAATTTCTCTTACTAAGGCCATCATTTCTAACAATAGGATTGCAAAACAGAATTGTTCAAGAATTCTTTGAATGTATATCGCTTGTGAAATCGATAACAATCTCTTCGAATGATCTCTTGAAATCTTGACTCCAAGAATGTATGCCGCTTCACCTATGCCTTTCATTTCAAATTCAGATGATGACCAATCTTTGATTTGCGTAAGAAACACACAATCATTACAAGCAATCAATATATCATCCACGTATAAAGATAAAATCGCAAATTTATCTTTGGATCTCTTAATATACACACAATGGTCTGCATCGATCATTTAAATATCATATGAAATGATTACGTTATGAAAACGAATGTACCATTGTCTTGAAGACTGCTTCAGGCCATAAATTGATTTTAATAATCGACATACTTTATTTTCTTGACCTACTTTGATGAAACCTTCAGGTTGTTCTATATAGATTTCTTCCTCTAATTCTCCATTGAGAAAAGCAGTTTTTAGATCCATTTAATGTAATTCTAGATCCATACTAGGTACTATAGCCATAATAAGACGGATTGAAGCAAACTTCGCAACAGGTGAAAAAGTTAATTAAGTCCCTCCTGTTGTGTATATCCTTTTGCTACAAGGCGTGCCTTACGTCTTTTGATACTGCCATCAATTTTTTGCTTTATTTTGAGAACCCACTTGTTCCCAATTGCCCTACATCCTTCAAGGAGGTCAACCAAGTCATGTACTTGATTTAAGCTTAAAGAAATCATTTCTTCTATCATTGCTTTCATTCACTCTTTTTTAGCAGGGCTAGTAAGAGCCTCATTTACATTCCTTGGTTCTTCTTCTTCTTACGGAACAATCATATTAATTTCTCCTCCAATCTCAAAATGACGTCGGGGAATTATTCCTTAATTACTTCGTCTTAACCGAGGTTCATCATAAACAAATTCATGATTGAGCTTATTGCTCCCACTCGGATCAGTCATCATAGAGAACCTTTTTGTGGGATTGCTCCCACTTGGCTGAAGTTCCTCATCTTAATTCTTTATAACAGAATCATTCTGATCAAGCGAATCATATAATAATAGGTCTTTACCTATCAAATTAATCTTTAGCTTAATTTTAAGTTAACTTGTGCTTAGATTTCACCAATAGAATTAAATTAATTTCTCCTTGTTTTTTATTTCGTTTCATCAGATGGCTTTGCCAAGAGGTTTATTAGAGGCGAGCAATGCGCTTACGTTGATGACCCATCCCCAACTTATGATCAAAAGTTGCCACTGAAGTTAATGCTGGTAGTAATTGAGGTAATCATGTTCATGACAATAGATTTTATTTTCTGTCCATGAGAACTAACCTCGCTATATTGTTATGTCTCTGGCAACAGCTCCCTGGAGGATCAGCAGTCCACAAATTTAAGGCATGCCTATACCTTTCATGTGGTGGACACGGAGGGCTGCAAGTGGGCAAAAGAGAAGTGGTTAATAGTACATTAACATCGATAATTCAAAACTACAAATAGTTGAGGAAATCAAATCGCTATTTGTTATTTGTATTGTGCTAAAGGTATGGTTCAACACTAGCCCTGTGAATAAACGGGGCACATTCCACCGTGACTTAGAGACCTGAATTCATCTAGCAAATTCTCATTCCATTAATATTTCTGATTTAGTTAAATGTGAAAGAAGCTGCAAACCGGATTAATTTGGCAGATACATGTTTAAAGGTATTATTGATGTGTTCTAGCCAGCTATCAGTACTTAAGAAAAATATGCAAAAGAAAATCTGTGCCGAACAACATAAACCCGAAAGTCAAAAGGGTCGTTCCAATCCATCTTTAGAAGCCCAGTATTACCTATAACTCAGCAATCAAGTAGGAGGTGGAACAACTCAATCTATTATTCCCTTCGTTCACTTGAAACGCTAATGGGAAGGTGTGGAGGGCCAATTAAGGTTTGTTTATTCTACCCTCTCCTCTGTCTAAGGAAGGGATTGATAAAGAAAATGAAATCCAAATCGACTCAGGAATCGGGATTCAAACTTTGAAAAGAAAAACAATCAAGCAAATCCTTTGCATGAGCAATTGAGTTAAATGTTAATGGAGCTGTGGTAGGTGCTTCATGCGGATTGTCGTCATTTAATTTGGTGTACTGTTTCCTGTGATTAAGGGGAGAAACGTGGCAAGTAATGTACTACTGTAATGGAATACCTTCTCCCCGGACTCCACTTTTATAATAATATTGTAGAAAATACAACTGTCATATCTTTTCAGTTAACTAACACTATGTATGTTTCAATTTCCACAAATTGCACTAGGAATTAATTAAAAGAGTTCTAAAGCTAAGTTACATTTAAAAGTTTGCTTTTTTTGCAGATTATGAAAGAAAAAAATAGAACCACAAATTGAATGAAGATTTAGGGTTTGAGTTGATTGTAATATGGTCTTAATGATTGTTCTGTTCCACTAAATTAAAGAATGATGTATCCATTGAGCATTGATCTTAGTCAAGTACTTCTAAGCATCTAAATAGTTCAAACAGTTTATGAAGAAATGATAGTTGAAAGTTCAACAATCCCACCAAGTGGATGAAACTAGTGATCCTTGAGAATGGAAACATTCGGTTGCATCTTAAGTTGCCCGATGCTCGTCACCTGTCCAACGCCAACACATGCTTGATGCTTGGGATAAGTGTTGCAATTCAACGAGTTCCAAACTTTGTTTGAATTGAGAAAATAGTGGATGCTCTCAGAATGGATCTTTTCTTTACGTCTTACTTGCTGACGACAAGAAGAGGTGGTGGGTTAGGCGGATGTATTTTATTATCACATGAATTGGGAAACGGAAAACAGTGGTGTTGCAATAAATGATTGTGATAAGGAGATTCTGATTTGTGAATGCGGACAGACACAAGTACAAGTCATTCCCAGAATAAATACTTTGGGTTATGTTATGTGTTTTGACCAATCACGCCAAGAAAAGTGTCTAAACTCCTTTTACAGTACTGTATTTAGCACAAGCTCACGCCAACCTACATAATAATTATAAATGTCGCTGTTGTAATGTTAATGTATGCCTCCTCCAAATAAACATGTGGCTTCTGCCATCTCAAGTCATTCCGTGCAAGAAAATTGAGATTTCAAAATTCAGCATTTGATAAAATCAAAAACAAAATCCAGATACGATTTTATATTTGAACCAAAAAATGAAATATAGTTATGAATTTGGATAATATCTCAGCATTGATTTCTAAAACAGAAAAAATTAAAAAAGACAGTTATTTTTGCCAAACAAGGAAAGAAGTTAAATGAGACGTCCGAGGAAGGGCGGATATTATTCTTGCTTCCAAACAGTGCAAATCATACATGAAGCACATGAGATGAAAAAAGGCGCACGTCTGTGAGGCCACCCAAACCCCATCCTCCTGCACGTTTGCACGTGGCCCCACTTTCTTTTTCACTTGCACTGCACTTCAAGCGTTCCTTTTCATTTCTCATAGGCTACAAGAATTATTATTTATATATTTTTATTGCACACCTATTGTATACTATTTCCCCTTCCACCCAGACCTAGTGCCTACCTCTAATTAGTACAAACAAATTCCCCCAGCTGTTTCTTGGTTAGTTATTAAAAAAAAAAAAAAGGCTGTACTCAAATCAATTTAGGAACGGATTAAATGAGACTTCCTTTCCAAACATTTAAGAACGGAGATTCTATCACATTTTCGTAATCTTATGTCAATATGCGTTTTCGGATTATAATAAATTAAACCAAGCTACTAAACCTCCCTCCCTCTCTCCCTCTCCGCTACCACAAGGCTCTGAGAGGGGGAACCATCAGACACAGCTAAATTAACAAACCAGAAACAGAGCAACGCTGGTTTATTATGCATGAAGACGACGTCGTAGCAAGGGGCCCTAATAAGAGTTAAATGCACCGCTTGCCGAGTAGCGCCCACACTACGCCATCTCCGCCACAGTCACCTCTCCGGTCGCCGCGCTACCGCAGCCGGTATAAGGCCGACCGGTTCAGCCCGCAGGGCCGGACCCTGGCGCACCGGCTCGCTTGGCTTCTCATCTCCGTTCTGCTACGTCGCCAGGGGATTTTCCTCTTCGCGCCCCTTTTATACATCTCCGGTATGTTGCTGTACATGGGAACTGCGTCGTTTGATGTTGTTCCGGTAATTAAACATAAGCCTGCTCCGGGATCCGTTTATAAGAGTCCTCGGGTTTATGAGAAGCTCCGACCCGAAATGGACGCGGATAATTCCTCTGCTGATGCGGTGAGGATCGTTGTTTATACTGATTCATAGTCATTAGCCAACCTTTTTTAGATCTAATCGTTGAAAGACAGGGCTTTTTGAAAATCTAGCTTTAGATTTAGTTTGTTGCTAGGTTGAGTATTTAAACGTTTTGCTTATTGATTTAACATTGTACGTCTTGAGAGAGCTTGTTCGCTATATTCATTTGACAATGCACAGGCTGCTCTTTTCACTCTGCTGTTTCCTTTATACTGAGAATTTGAGTTTAACGGTACTTAACTATGTATATTGAATGTATTTTCTCAAAGATAGACAATTAATTAGCTTTTCTTTCAGCTTGCAATTTTGTTACTGTTGGCATTGATTTGTTTCATGATTTCTTTTGTTAATTCTTCCACTTGCTTATATTACATTTAAATTGATTGTAGTTATCCACCATATGGAAAAACTCGTATAAAGGTGGTGAGTGGAGACCATGTGTGAAATCGTCTCCTGGAGGTATGAATTATGTTGAAGATATGAATGCGGTATTTTGATAACTTTATAAAAACCTTTCATTTCTTTAGATATTTGATAAAACAGTCATGTTGGGTTCACTGTTGTGTTGCTCGACTTGTTTTGATTTAATAATTTTTGAATGAACATAGGGATGCTTGGTTTTCAGTTTTTGAGCTACAATTAATGGCGTCATAATAATTTTTTGGATCAGCTTGAGGGTTTGTACTACTGAGTTGTACTGCAACTTTTGTTGAATCCTCGAAAAACATGATCACAAAATATCAAGGAAATTGTCAGTGTAAATTTTGTTTGTTGCTATGGAAACTAAGATCAAATGCTGCCTGGTCTAGGCGACAGGTCTCCTATTATTGGAGAAATAATTTGGCTAAGAATAAGATTCTGAGCATTTTGCAATCCGTCAGGTAGTTTACTTCTGATGAATAGGAGTGATAGCATTTATTCATCTGACCCTAACACATACACGTTCACCTTTATCCAAGAATGAGATTTTGTATGATTTTGAGAAGCCGCAGTGGTGTATATATGTGCTGAGATTTCCATTCCCCAAACTCTTATAGTAACTTTAGGTTGTTATTTAGATACTTTTATTGGATAGTTATCTTAATATTTGTGAACATCTTGTGAATTACATATGTGTTGGATCCCCTCTTTCTGATCCCCAGGATTCAGTTCCCTAGAAGAAATCTATGCCTTTCAATTGATGGACACCATTTTGTAAATTCGACAAGGTTGTGCTGATTTTCAATAATGGGTGTAACTGCTTTTCATGAAGAAAAAAGTAGGATAGTTAGGGTTAAAGTTAACTGTTGATTCTTTTGGAGGATTTTATGAAGTGTTAAGCTTCAATTTTGTTGCTACCACTTAGGCTTTTAGCTCCACAATAGCATGGACTAACATGTGTGAGAGATATGGCCTGTGTATAAATCACATTCCTTCTTGGCTAAATGATTGGTCGTCCTCAAACCTTTAGGTCTATATGATGTCGCCAGATATTTCTGACTTGAATAGTTTAAGGCGTAGCTATTTTCCACCTTTGTATATATGAATATGCGGCCTGCATAATTTATGTCCACAGTTTTTGTGTATTCCAAATGTGTGTGTCTTGCGACATCTTTGTTTTATCCATATTTTCTTTTCTGGTTGTGTTTTATCTCAGGCTTACCTGAATCAAATGGTTACATATATGTTGAAGCAAATGGTGGCCTTAATCAACAGAGGACATCGGTTGGTGCTTCTCTTTCAATCATCATGACTGCATTCACCTTGTTAGTTACAACATTTTTCCATAATGAAGGAACTGTTAGGTTTACACTAACTACAATTATTCTTAATTTGCAGATATGCAATGCAGTGGCTGTGGCAGGTTATCTTAATGCAACACTTCTGATTCCGAACTTCCACTTTCATAGCATTTGGAGAGATCCTAGGTTAGTTAGCTCTTCTTGTCCAATGCTGCACCTATAATTATAAATTTCCATTTATCATATGCTTTAGAGTTGATTAGAAATCCAATTTCTGGTTTCTTCTCTTTAGAAATTCAACTTATCCTGTAAAAATATTTTACCTATTGATGATGGATACTGCAGTTACTTCCTGCTCTATTCATTGGATGTACCCAGTGGTGTTTAAAGTAGTTTGTCTATTCGAAAGTAGCTGCCATTATTTGGTCTCTGTTTAGTTTGTCCGTCGTCTTCATTTAATTTTGAGTTCTGATTTGTGACAAATTCCCATCAGTGTGTTGTTCTTGGATCAGATTCCTGGGGCACTGCTATTGCCAAATCTTTTTAATTGAAAGTTTTACTTAATTTAGGGAAGCTTACATGTATAATATCTGTCCAATAATTTTATTCCAAGATAAAATGAGCTATCTTAATTGATTTTTTCTATGTTCACAATGCAATTGGGTATTCTTATCGTGGTTTTTACGTTCAGAGTTTGTTCTCAAGGTTTGATATATTGATAATGCATTGCAGTTTTTCTTGACCTGTTCCTGAAACTGATGGATTTTTATTTTAATTCTCCAGCAAGTTTAGAGATATCTATGATGAAGAATTTTTCATCAATACCTTGCAAAATGATGTAAGGGTTGTTGATAAGATTCCAGAATATCTCATGGACCGTTTTGATCACAACTTGACCAATGTCTATAACTTCAGAGTAAAAGCATGGTCGCCAATATCATATTATAGGGATGTAGTACTTCCAAGGCTACTAGAAGAAAAGTAAGTGAGTAGATACAGTACATTGTTGTATATAGTCTCTCTCTTCACATGCAGGCACACACAGAGACACTTACACATAATCAGCTGCACACACGGATTAATTAAACTGGGTTATTACATGATGTTTGTGGAACTATTTGATTATGCTTGGTTGGCCAATATATTAATATTAGTTTGCTTATTGAATTTCTTTTTTATATTTCTGATAATGTTTCAGGGTGATAAGGATATCTCCTTTCGCAAATCGATTGTCATTTGATGCACCGCCCCCAGTCCAACGGCTTAGGTGTTTGGCAAATTATGAAGCTTTAAGGTTTTCAAGTCCCATATTGACTCTGGGGCAAACCTTGGTTGCAAGAATGAAAGAACGCAGTGTAGTTCATGGTGGAAAATATGTATCAGTGCATCTTCGCTTTGAGGAGGTTAGTGTTAATTACTTAAGAGGTGTTTACTATTGCTGGTTTCTGCTCATCATCAGGATCATTCAAACCTTTTTATTGCCAATTTATAAGATCCTTGCTAATATGCAGGACATGGTTGCATTCTCTTGCTGTATTTTTGATGGTGGAGAGCAGGAAGACAGAGACATGAAAGCAGCAAGGGAAAGGGGTTGGAAGGGAAAATTTACAAAGCCTGGTCGAACCATCCGTCCTGGAGCAATTAGGCTTAATGGGAAATGTCCCCTTACACCTTTAGAGGTATTATGTTCCTTTTCATATTTGCCTCATTCCATTTGACGGTGATATTGAACGTTGTACTTTCAATGCAGTTTAACTATCATTAGAGCACTTGCTTGATATGCTGTTATGATGGATGAAGTCTGAATGGTTGTTTTGTACTGTAGATCCTAAAAATACAAGGAAAAAAAAAATTTCTCCTTTACATTATGAATGTTCATACCACTACTCCCTGGCCCATTCTAGAGGTCGTTTGGGAAGATACGTATGCTCATTTCCACATTATTGCTCTTTGATCATCAACCTTAAACAATATGTGCATGCGTCAGTGTTGCCTTCGTAAATAAATAGCTAGTCTATGAATGTATATCCATTTTTGGTGGCATATAACTGATGTCTGTGCTACTGCTTGCATTGAGAAAAGTCTAATGTTAGTCAGAATTGTTAAGCAAGAATATTGCAGATGAGCCTTTGACATATCTTACTTTTCTGCCCTTGTGAGTCAGAATTGTTAAACAAGAATATTGCACTTGAACCTTTGGAATATCTTACTTTTCTGCCCCCGCGGATTTTATGTTAGTATACCCTCACATTTATTTTCCTTTTCCCTTTTATCAGGTTGGTCTGATGCTTAGGGGCATAGGTTTTGATAAAAACACATACATATATTTGGCTTCTGGCAAGATATACAATGCTGAAAAGTATATGGCCCCACTTCTAGAAATGTTTCCAAATTTGCAAACAAAAGAGATGCTGGCATCAGAAGAAGAACTTGCTTCTTTTAAGGTACGAAACATTTGTGATCTCGTTCAACTGCCTATGGTATGATTTAGCATTATTTATATGACTGGACTTGGGTTACTTGTTCCAGAACTTCTCTTCTAGAATGGCAGCGCTAGACTACACTGTTTGTCTTCACAGTGAGGTATTTGTTACGACACAAGGTGGAAATTTCCCTCATTTTCTGATGGGCCACAGAAGATTCTTGTATGGTGGACACTCCAAAACAATCAGACCAGACAAGCGGAAGCTGGCGTTACTTTTTGATAATCCAAACATTGGGTATACATTTATTCATCTGCTTTTTTATAATTATTTTCTGTTAAATAACTGTACTCCTGTGGGTGAACAAAAATGCGTTGACATTAAGTCAAATTACTTAATGGTTGAGCTACAAACGAAGCCTTGCTTTTTCATTGTTGTTTGTCTGATTACTTAATGGTTGAGTTACAAACGAAGCATGCTTTTTCATTGTTGTTTGTCAGATTACGTGTTCTTTTAAGTCTCAGAACACGGACTGATTTTTTTCTGCTTTCTGGGTGATTGATGTGGTCTGGAAGGAACAAAATTGATGGAAATGGTATTGATGTTTTTTACCGATGGAAAATAAAAGTACTAACAAAGTTAGACAGCTATCTGAGTTCTTTAGTGTTCTTTAATATATGAAATCTTACACACGGTCTAGTTGCATTTGTCTTTTCTTTGCATGCACATCTTGTGCACATGTGGGGTTAATAGATATTGCTGAGTTCAGCGGCCTGCAGATCTTGCTGCTTTATTCCTACTTCATGTATTTTATATAAAAAATTGGGTAAATTATTGGAAAAGTAAAAGTACTAGAGAAATTTCATTTATAAACTAGACTTCTAGCTTGGTTTTGTTAAGATGCATAAGGTTTTTGGGTTTTCCCAATGATGACATAAAGTCAACCCTCTCCAGTTAAAACCAGTTGATAAACCATTTTCTGTTTAAGCCATTTCCATTTATCAGTTTTGACCATCTACGATTTAGAAAAGTCTATCGAATATCCATTTTATTCTCCTTAATTTTGTTATTTATTTTCTTACAACTCTAGTTTGAAAAAAAATGTGTGGGTGACACGGAATTTGTCGAATCCTTTATATTCAGTAACAGATGACTTTCTTGGATGCTTAGTACGTTCAGTTAACAGTAATTTTTGAATGGAGGTTGATGGTAGACCAGTATTTGGAAAAGAATTTGACTTCATGCTTTTGTTACAGCATCATTATATGCTCAAATTTAGTTTCTGATTTGAAAGCTTTTGCAAAATTTGGTGATTTTTTACGCATGTTTTTTTTCCCTAAAATCTAATGGAAGTTTATGGGATTTAGTTTGACTAATGATTTGCAAAAAGTGATTATAATCGCATTTACCCTTTGTTCCCAGGTGGAAGAATTTCAAGCGGCACATGTTGAGTATGCGGGCACACAGTGATTCGAAAGGTTTTGAACTAAAGCGGCCCAATGACTCCCTATACACATTTCCATGTCCTGATTGCATGTGCCGAATGAACAAAACAGAATTATCGGCCGCGTGATCGGATTGAAGAGATACATTGATGTTTGCTTCCTCTGCCTTGTTGTTCCTGTGGGCACATCTTGCTACTGACACCATTTTTAAGTGTTGAAATTCTTTGATTTTTTTTTACCCTGCAACGTAGTGAGATGTATGCACTTCAGTTTGGGAGCTGCGAGGATCAATAATTCCTGGATTGGAAGAAAGGTTGATGTACATTGATGGAGGAGTTACATGGGTAGGTATTTGCCTAACTGAGCATTGTTTTCATACATGCGGCTGGCTGTATCTAACAAGCTGTAAAAATAACACAAAATTCTTTGGTGCCCTCCCCTGTAAAGTAATTGGAGATCATTCACAATGTAGAAACATCAACTTTGTGTACATTTGAACTCATTTTTCTAGCTTAAAATTTTTGTTCCTTTAACAGGAGGCTCCCTCTCAACCATAGCTGTTACCCTATTGTTTGTGGATTCTACTTCCGTCTGTTTGTTAGGGGATGAGGCCTCTTTTGACTAGGCTGGCCGCCGTATAATGATGACTATGCTACCCTGTCTATGTTATTGTTAGTCAAACACATGTTTTTGGCCACCACACACCAAAGTTATGAATACCGTACTGGGCTCAGTACCAGATTGAGCTCTAGAATGAAACTGTACTGGTATCGGTCGGTAATGGGTACCGTTTCGGGGAATTTTTTAAAATTATGAAATAGTCCCTAAAATTTTTAAAAATTGCAAAATAGTCCATATT
>JAOQMP010042662.1:0-11350 GCA_027563575.1 Erythroxylum pedicellare | reverse complement strand
AAGGGATCAATTTATGAAGTTCAAGAGAGAAAAGATTACTCCCCTTTCCTTCAACCAATGATAGCTCAGGTTCTATGTGGTTAGCTTTACAATCTACATCTACTCCAAGCGTTAAAACCATCTCACGTTGATCTATGGTAACAACCTCTTGGGGCAAATCCTTCTACATACCTTCAATCAGACACTTTTCTTGAGGTAAAATAACTTCATTGATTTCCTCATCAGTGTTAGTCTCCATGATGCCAAAATCACCTGACATATTAACAGAAAACCTTTTCCAAAGGGGGTCATCACAGATAATAGAAGACATTAAATTCATATGTGAGTCAGAAAAATCAAGTAAATGCAACTCAAAATCAAAGGAATCCTCTTAAAATTCAAAGTCAAAGCAAGCATCATCAACAGCAATATCAATCATGTTCACATCCAAAAGTGAGTAATCTTCATAAAGATGTTTCATTGCCTCGAACATATTAAAACAAACCTTATTATCACCTATTTCCATTAAGATGGTACCTTCTTTCATGCTAATCATGGTGTTAGCAGTCCTTAAGAAGGTCTACCAAGAATCAGTGTGGTATCATAAACAAGTTTAGAAGACATATCAAGCACATAAAAATCAGTAGAACAGACTAAATCCTTAACCTAAACCAAAATATCCTCTATAATCCCCTTAAGATACCTAATAGACCTATCAGCCAACTGAAGTACTACAGTAGTAGACTTAAGAGTTTTGACTCCTAATGAAGTGTACACGGATTTAGGCATGACATTAATGGCCGCCTCTAGATCTAACAAAACTCACCCTATAGTAACTTTTCCTATAGTGCCAAGGATAATGAAGGATCCAGGGTCTTAGTATTTTACCAAAATTTGAGGTTTAAAAAGGGCAGACACATTTGAGCTTACTTGAACTCTTTCATTTGGCCTAAACTTCCTCTTATGGGTGCATAGGGCTTTAAGGTATTTAGCATAAGTAGGTACCCTTTTCACAAGATCAAGCAAAGGAATATTGACTTCCAATTTACCAAACAAATCCATGATATCTTTCTTATGCTTAGTTTCAGTCATTCTTTTACTCATCAAATATGAATTAGGAAAAGGAAGGCCTTTAAGATTTACCTCCTTGCCAGTGGCTTTATTTGCTCCATTTTTGCTTGACTCAACATGTTCCCTTGCTATTGCTTGTTCATGGTTGCTCTCTAAATTTGTCCCTTTGAAAGTGCATTCCTTTTCAACCAATAATGCTTTCTCCTTAAAGCTTTTAGATTGCTTTACCCTAACAGATGTGGAAGACAACTCACTTCCTTCAATCTCCTCATTAACTACTTCCTCATCCACATCATTGAACCTCACTTGCTTCCTACTATGAAGATTGATGGCATTTAAACTCTTAAGGTTTATAACAGTGTTTGAGGGGATAGTGCCACTACTCCTAGCTTATTGGTCACTCATGTTATTGGACAGCTGAGTGAAATAGGAGTTAATGTTGTCAAATTTTGTTTCCTATTGCTCCATTCTTTTCCTAGAGCACTGAATCTGGTAGCATTTTTAGAAGAACCTTATTGAATGATACAAATTAGCGAATTGAGCTGATTGTCAGTAGAAGCCCTCTCCTCCTTCATAATTGCCAACATATTATGTAAAAGTTGATTTGTTTCTTCCTTTTGTGGAATGGTCGTCAAAGCTTTCTATTGGTTTTGGAACCGGTTAGTAAATGAACCAGCCGCTCCACCTCATTGAAATCTGTTTTCTTCATTTTTCCAATTGAGTCTAAGATTTGATTTCCATCCCTTGTTATATGTATTGGAATAGAGGTCTCATTTCTAATTGGGCCTACCTTGGTAGACAACAGATACTTCTTTATAATGACTGGGATAGACATTGGAAATATGCATCACAAAACCACAAGTTTCATAACTACGTGCAGTAAGATCCATAGGAGTTTGTGGTCAATGCACACTTATATTTTTCAACTCTATAGTAACGAGGGATATTTGAGAAGTCATTTTACTCTCCAAAGATTCGACCTTAGACTCAAGACTTTCCATTCTTCTAGATTGAACTGATGAAGCTCCCACTTCATATATTCCTCTAGTGTTCCTTGTACTATATTGCTGATGATTCAAAGCCATTTTCTTAATTAGTTCCCAAGCCTCTTCAGCAGTGAGGTCAATCAGAGAACCTCCTAAGGCTGCATCCAACATACCCTTGTCTTGACTCTTTGGTCCATCATAAAAGTACTACACCAACTACTCTTCTAGAATTTGATGGTGAGAGCATCTTGACAATAGGTCTTGAAAATGGTTCCAATAATCATAGAGGGACTCATCAAAGTCTTGTCGTGCAGAGTAAATCTCTTTCCTTATTGATGAGGTTCTGGAGGCAAGAAAGTATTTCTCCAAGAACGCCTTTCTCAAATTTCCCCAACTATGGTAAGCATTCACCACATGTCTCGGAAGGCTCATATACCACTCTCTTGCTTTACCCTCTAAGGATAAATGAAAAACTTTCCATAGAACTTGATCTAGAGAAGTACCTGCTGGTTTCATGCTTTAGAAAATCATCGACAGCGATTGCAGGTGAATGTAGGGATCTTCTCCTTTCAAACCATGAAATTTAGGAAGAGAGTTAATAAGCAGTAGTAAAAGGATCATAATTCACATCAAAAGTAGTAGTCCCTATTGTCCTCCTTCAAAGGTTTCCATTGTTTTCACCAACTCACTTATGCTCCCCATTACCTCCATTATCACCATTCCTAGGTTGGTTAGCAATAAGGTCAGGGTTTTGAATAATTTCTGGGTTTTCAACTATTTTCTCACTTTCTATTGATTCTCTCTCACTACTTTGTAGGCTAGACTCTACTGTAGTATTCTCCTCTTCGAAAACTACCTTGCGTGTCCCTTCTACTCCCTTTTCTTTTCTAATTTTACTTAGACTCCTCTCAATTTCAAGGTTAAAAGGTAAGAGTTTGGTTTTCCTGGGCATGCAAGGGAAAACAAAATTCAAAAGAGAATAAAAGTGTGTAAAATTGACTTGCAAGTACATAAAGTCAAATAAAAAGATGTAATGTGAAGACTACAAGTGTATAGGTGTGTAGTTTGTATGCACAAATTAAAAGGCAAACAAGAGAAATTTTCAAATTTTGATGCTATGTAAAAATGAAAACCTATGCTGTTGACAAGTAGAAAACTAAACTATCTAAAATGCAATCAAAAAGGCTCCTAACTCCACTAGCAGTAAAATGAAAGAAGTTAACATAGAGAATCAATTTCTTGGTTCCCCAGCAACGATGCCATTTGATTAAGACCTTCCTAGTCATTAAGCCCTTAAAGGTTTAATCAAAAAATATTCCAAGGATTGCACTATAGGGTACAACCTCCATTCATTCTCTTAATTGGAACCTAAGTGAATGGACCTAAGTTAACCTATATGTCGTGAAATGCAAGCTAATTGTGTAAAAAGGGGCTTGGTTTTTGAAATCATTAACTCAAATAAACTGAATTACAAAATGATTTTTTTGGATTTTTAGGGAATCAAAAAAATTGAAAGGTAAAAGCAAGTGATTAACAGTGATAAAGTCCTCTTGAAAATAAGCTCTGGCTATCATAGTTCGAAATTGATTTTTTTGTGGGAGAAGAAATCACTAAATTTCAGATTGATAAACCTTAAAAAACTCTTTATGTCTAGGATCTTAATCAATAGGACTCCGTTTTTAAGATCCTGTTAAATGCTCTTAGTGTGTGTATTAGAATAAGTTCATGCAACCAGTTAATTGAAATCTAAAATTAACTCAATATCAAACATGACCATGCAAGATAGGAGAGAATTAAAGATTGCAAATAGACATATATGAAACTTCATATATTTAAGCGCAAGTTCTACATAAACAAATCCAAACTACACAATGTGAATATCCCGAATTTGATTACAACTATAATCAAGTAGCCCAACCATACATTACAATTCCTAAACCTAGGTATTTATAAAGTAAGAGTTGAACTATGGATTGAACTACTCCCTTTTTAAGCTCATGGAACTCCATCCATTGCTACATCTTCAAGAGAAAACAAAACGCCTAGCCACGCATAACTCTCGGAAGCTTCACAACTAAGAGGGAATCAGAGGCGCCCATGGTAGAAGATTGACAGTGAAAAATAGCAGAAGAAGATTATGGTTAGATGACAAAGAGAAAGATGATGCTGGATGTCTTGGAGGCTGACTATCTGATGGTCTTCTGTCCTCCCCTCTCATTTGTCAAAAATAGGGTTTTCAAGTAGGTATCTGGGTCAGTTTTTATAAATGGGTAAGTGAGTTTTCCAAAATAGCTCGGGTCTAACTGCAATTTTTTCCGCGGTGAAAGAATGAGTTCGCAGCGGTGAACTTTTCCTTAAAAGGTTTTTTCTTGAATTCTCGTGACTTCGCCACGACAAACTTTTTTCGAAAGGTTTCTTCTTGAATTCTCTGGTTTTCACCGTGGCGAAAGATGATCCTTGCCGCGGTGAACTTGCCTGTTGGTGTTGTTGACTTATGTTCTTGAATTTCTTGGTTTTCACTTTTGACTCTACTTCTTGAGTGTCCTATAATGGAACATAATAGTTTGCAATATTAATTGTCCTAAAAATCAATTGAGTGCAATTACTATCTATTTGTGAAAATTTTACCTTCAACTACATTAATTCAAAACAAGCACTCATGAGCTAAATTAAGCACAATATCTGATAATAAGAGCCAAAAAATATAACAAAAACCATGAAATTGTCACCAAATAATATAGAAAACTTAGGTTCAATCAGCTCATCATCCTTTATGAGCAATATGTCATTATGTTCACTTATAAGAAAACCATATCTCTAGAACATTACTTATCCTACTTAAACTACGAACATTTTATGTGTTAGAAGGTTTAACTGTTGTTTCATCTCTATAAACAATAATCTCAGGTTTAGGTAGTTGATCTACGTCTGTTTAAGCATCATAAACTTTAAAAAGTTCAACTTTGCTCCCAATGTCTTCTCTTAGATGATACTCTTTCTCTAAAAAGACAACATGCTTTGAGACAAACACCTTTTACTCTAAAGCATTGTAGAACAGATAACCAATTGTTTCCTTAGGATATCTTACAAATAGACATTTATCTTATTTTGCTTAAAACTTGTCTGATTGAATCCGCTTCATGTAATCTGGATAACCCCAAACTTTCACATGAGAAAGATAGGGTTTTTTGTTAGTCCATATCTCGTATGGGGTAACATCAACTGCTTTTGAAGGGACTATGTTTATCACATAAATAGTAGTCTCGAGTGCATAACTCTAAAGGGATTTCAATAGATCTGCTAAGCCCATCATTGATCTTACCATGTCCAACAAAGTTTATTTTATCCTTTCAACCACGCCATTACGTTGCGGTATGTAAGGTGGAGTCTATTGGGATACAATCCCATTATTCTTGAGATAACTTAGAAACTCCTTATTCAAGTATTCACTACCTTAACTTGATCAAAGTGTCTTGATACTTTTACCGAGCTATTTCTCTACTTCATGTCTAAATTGTTTGAACATTTTAAATGCTTTAGACTTGTACGTAAAGGTAATGAAGTATATAAAACTACCTCTGACATGAATGGACATCAAACCATATACATCAGAATGTATTAGGTTTAATAACCTATTCGCTCGTTCACCTTTTCCTTTAAAAGGCAATTTAGGCATCTTACCTAACAAGCAAGATTCACAGGTGTCATATGATTCATAATCAAATGACCCTAAGTTACCACTCTTGTATAGCTTAGACATGCGTCTCTCACTTATATGCCCAAGTTGATTATGCCATAAGTAAGATGATTTAAGTTATCCTGTTTTTGTCTTCTATTGTCATTGATATCTAAAATTGGATTGCACATTTCTACTATGTAAATACCATTACACAATGTAGCAGTACCATATAACATTTCATTCATTATAATTGGACAACCATTGCTTGAAACATTAAATGAAATCCTGTTTTATTAAGACATGAAACTGATACAATGTTCTTTGTCACAAGGGGTACATAATAATAATTATCCAAAATTAACTCCAGCCTACTAGGAAGATATAAAACATAGGTTCCTACCGCTAATGTAGCAACTCTTGCTTCATTTCCCACACGTAGGTCCATCTCTCCTTCTTGAGTGGTCTACTATCTTTGAGGCCCTGCATATCAACACATATATCTAGTATCTAATACCCTAGTATTATGATCAGAAATAGTATTAACCTCAATGATAAATAACATACCTAAAGTAGACGGCGGAGCATCTAATGCCTTCTTCTACTTCAGCGACTCCAGATAGGCTCTACAGTTCCTTTTCCAATACCCTTCCTTGTTGCAATGGAAGCATATTCCCTTTGGTGTATTATCCTTTGTCTTCTTCTTGGCTACAACTCCTAGTCGCTTCTTGGACTTCTTCTTCTTCTTCTAGTTCCTCTTGCGAGAACCAAAAGAAGAGTCCACTAGCATCATAGCTTTACTGTCCTTCTTGACAGTGTGCTCAACTGTTTTGAGTAGATTAATCAGCTCAAGTATCAATGTGGATATTTGGTTCATCCAATAGTTAAGTATAAACTATGAATAACTATCGGTCAAACGAGTTAGAATTAAGTCTATACTTAATTCATGATCCATTATGAAACCTAAATTGGCTAACCTTTCAATGTATCCTTTCATTTTTAGTGCATACTATACTAGAGACAATCCCTCAACCATCTTAGAATGGAAGAGCAACCTCATGGTCTCAAACATTCATATCGAGCTTGCTCATCAAACAGTTCCCTTAGATGGTAGACTATGGTATAAGCATCCATAGCCTTATACTGCTTTTGCAGTTTTCTTGACATATAGGCCAACATATACAGCTAGCCAACTCACTATTATCTAGTAGCTTCTTGTAAGGTTTCTGATCCTCATCAGAGGCATCGGCAACAGGGTGATCAAGAAGTGGCTCATCTAGGACATATCCTAGCTTCTCAAATTTAAGAACAATGCTCAAATTCTGTAGCCAATCTAAGAAGTTTGGTCCGCTGAGTTTGTTGGAGTCAAGTAAAGAATGTAATTTCACATTGGACAAAGACATCGTGGCAATTCAATAACCTCGAAGAATGAGAGAAAGTGTTAGAATGTATATAAATGCATATCGATAAGGACTTTAATCACATTTATTATGGGTCTCACTATTTTATCCAAATTCGTAGCCTTCACTACGAATCTGAGAAAACTTATAATTTTCCTAATTTGTCATTATCCAATATCACTAAGAATGACTTGAAGTTTGCCCAACAAGCCACCTTAGCTTAATCGGTAGGTATCATTCATACCAATTGCATTCAATTATGTAACTATCAACTTGTGTCATCAACAGTTGATTTAACACACTCATTAGGTTATCAACTCTTGATGCGTATACATCCTATACTACCTAACTTTACCTATATCCACGTTGACCTTAGGTTTTCCCAACAAATTAACACTTCTAGTTAAGACCAACACATTAATCCGAAAATCTAATTTCCATGGTTTGAACATATTCGTGTAGAGCAGACTTAGGTTTACGCAACAACCCAACACTAAAAGAATTCTGGTTCTTACCATATCAATGGAAGGTGCAAGTCTCAATATTTTGGTTGAGGGATTTATTCTTAGGTCTCATCAATACTTGGATGATATTAAATATATATATCACATATATATTTAGATTATGGATGACTCAATTAAATTGGGCCAATGTTTATAACTACCCTTAAAATGCATCAAATGCATGTAACACACAACAGAGGTTTAATTTAGGTTGTGACTTAACTATCCATCTAAAGTTCGTGATTTGATTCAACCCTTGAACTGAATTGGGTAGTAGTGTTAGTCTCGGCTAATTCGAATTATGAATGTGATTCGATTAGGAACCCTAAAATTTAATTATTTTGATGTCTAAAATTGTAACATCCCCTTATCCCATGTTAAGGATTAGAACCCTAAAACAGTGTACATAAGAAATTATTGAGAAGTTAGAAAGTGCATTTCATGCTCATGCGTAGTATAGCATATACACATATGTGATTATTACTCATTGCACATATTAAAGTGATTATACATGCATTCATTGACATTTTCCAGGTATAATTGATTTATAAATGTGATTTTATTAAGAATTGTGGATTATAAGTATTGAAAATTGTTTTGGAGAGTATAATTATTGATTTTGAATTATTGGTAAAATTTAGGAAATTTCTAAAATTTTGAGTATTTTTGGATTAGGAAAAATGCCAAGTGACAAGATAATTGATTTATGATAGTAGAAATAAGTGTTAAACGGTAGCTGAAAGAATTGGCTAATGGTATTAGAATTTGTTGAGAATATGACATTGAAAATTGGGAGATAATTGGATTAAAAATTGGAGACAAATTAACTAGTTAATAAAGGGATCCATAAGATGGTGACATGTGGCAAATGACAAGTGTCACTTGCTATGCCACTCACTCACCTACGATGTTTTAGCATTGAAAGACCATTAATTGTTTTGTTCTTGGTTTCTTCTTCTTCTTTGTGCCTTTATTCATCATCTTCAAGCTTCTTCATCTTCTTCACGAATTTTGTCACCAACCTCCATCAATAGTGAACCTAGCTCTCTCATCTTTCACTTGTTACTCTCACCTGTTATCTTCTTTATTTTCCATATGAAAACCTAAACCTCCCAACCTCCATGATGATGTATGTGGGTTGCATGAGAAGTTAGGGATTCTTGGTGTTTTTGAAGAATTTGGAGTTTTATCAAGTAAGTAACATGTTAATTCTCATGAGTAGTATGAATACGAAACAAATATGGTGATTAATTGATATTACATGATCATGAGAAAAGTGATCAGTATACATGTGCGTCGTGGATGAAGAATGAGAATATTGGTGTCTTGTTTTTGTGGTTATGATGAATAATATTTCATAAGTTATTGTACAGATGAGTTTGAAATAGAAAGATCATTATGATGATATAAAAAGAGTGTGAAAAAAATTCGATAGGTAAATGGTGTTTCATGCTCTGTTTTCACTGTTATTATGTTAATCTCGTTGGGTGTTATAGAGATGGATTAAAGTGAGTTGGAGTTAAAGAAAAGGCTAGTGTAATGTGATGTCTTGAAATAGAAAGGATTAAGGTGATAGTTAGAGATGAAATGAAGGTGCTAAAGAAAATGAAGAAGTGCAGAAAATATGATGAATATGCGTATGTAATACATTCTGTTTTGATGTTTATGATCAATCATATATTTTAATTTGTATTTGAATGAGTTGAGCTGAAATGGAAGTAAGAATGAAGAGGAAAAAATGAGGACATAATTTAGAAATGATGGATTAAACAAAATAAATCAAGAAGAGATGAAAAAGCTGATGTTTTGTAAAATCTGGAGAAGATCGTCTGTCACGATCATGCACGAGCAAGATCGTGATGGAGAGGGAACCTTAGAGGAGCTGAATGATCGTGCAGAAGCACGGTTGTAATAAAGAGGAACCCTCAGGGGACTTACATAATCGTGCATATGCATGATAGTGACAGAAATGATTTTATGGGAGTTACATGATTGTGAACAAGCACGATTGTGACCTAGAGGGAGCTATCGGGTAGAGCATGATTGTGCCCAAGCATGATCGTGACTGTGAGGCTTTGTTAAGTTGTCATTTTGTGCTCATTTTGTATATAAATCTCTTTAATATATTGAATTTATTATTTAAAATTAATAGATTTGTTTCTTAATTGTTCTCAAATGATTGTCAACACCTAAAAGATGAAATTGAATCAAAAAGATGTAAGGAAAATAAAGATAATATGAAATACTAGAATGGAAAAAAAATCATTAACTAACCGTGGGCACATGTAAAGAAAAAGAATGCCTACATAATATGTTTTTAAATGCAGATCTGATTCACCTAAGATTTTCATGATCTTAAGAATTAGATTGCTACTTTACTAATAGGGATCTAGAACCTAAATATGGGGAAAAGATTATTTACTGAAGATCAAGAAAAGAAGGGAAGATCGAAGAGATAAAAGAGGATTTTTGTTACTATTCACGTTAGCCATAATGAGGAGTTTTACATTTCTGCAGTAGTTTTCTCTAGAAGTTTCAAATTTTCTAAGAAAATACCAAGGATGGAGACTTTGTATTTTACTATTTCTTTGCTAATTTTTATTTTCGTTATGTATAGTTAAGTCCCTTTTCTTGGTTGAAGGAAACTACGTTATCATCTATTATATGTGAGATTTCCAAATGAATTTTGTTTCATTGATGAATATTGAGTGTCTTCGAAATTACTTTTTTACAATTGAATTGGTTAATTTCTAGGGTGCACAACTAGAAATTGATTTGTTTAATAGCCAGATTAGTAGAATATGATGTTCAGTTTTGCTAATCAAAAGTGACAATTAGGATTACCATCTTTATGTTAAAGTTGGATATTCTAAGAAGGTACTTAACTTGATTAAATGTATGTCGTACATATGTTGTCTTGTTCATTGGTTTCTTAGTTCTTAAAGCTATTAGTGAATTAAACTTAAAATCGTATCTAAGTTGTTGAGTAATAAGAATGTTTAGAATATTTGTTTCTATTCATTTAAACTTAAGAGAAAACATCACTCAATGAATGTTTGTTGATGGACTGAATTTTATATCAAGGATCTATATTAGTGTGATAACGTCGGTGACTCAAAACCAAGGTTTGTTTACTGAATTTTCAGATTTGAGTAATTTTGTTAATTTGCAATTTTTGTCATTTTAAATCTCGAATTTTTGTGAATTAAACCCCCTCTCCCTGAACTTTGTTTTAGTTTTGAACTCATATAATCTTTACTGTTAAAATTCATCGTGGGAACTGTAGAACCCCATTCCTATCTGATATATGCACGTGCGTCATCAATTGCACATGTACATATCGGACAGAAATGACATGTTAACTATCTCACTTTTACTGTACATAACAAAGCATCATAAACTAAACCATCAATCACACAATTGCTAAGATCCAAAATGTTATCATATTACATCAAAAACCATAATTTGCATTGTTTCATATAATACAATGTCATCCATGTTCATACAACTTTGCCTTATGAGTATAACAACTCAGTTCATACAGAAGACTACAAATATGAAAGAAAGTCCCGAGTTCCTAGCTGAGCGACCTTTCAGTAATATTTGACTATAATAGTTGCACAAAATATACTTCTACTGAGTCTTAAAAGCTAGGTCGTCTCACTCTCGAACCTGAAAAGTAACGGTGCAATCTTGATGAGTTTTACAAACTCAAGAAAGTAACCATCCTTGATG
>JAOQMP010042626.1:0-11354 GCA_027563575.1 Erythroxylum pedicellare | reverse complement strand
AAAAATAAGAAAGAAGAGAGAGAGAGTGTCGGTGATAGAGAGAAAAAGGAGAGTTGAGCTAGGTTTTAATTTTACTAGGCTTTCAAGAGGGATTTTGAGAGTTATCAAGGAGGGGAAAAGGTAGAGAAAGATAAGAGCTTTCTTTTGAACTAACATCCCTTCATTTGGGTGAAGGTTTAAGGTAAGAACATTTTAATGTTTGGGATTTTGGAAGGGTTTTGGTTTATGAAGCTTGGAAAATGCATGGGTTTAAGTATTCTAGGATCAATTCATGCATGGATTTCTTTGGGTTTCCAATTAGAGTTCTTTTGAATGAGGTTTTGTTAATATTTAAGGGAGGCAAGAGGAGCAAGAGGAGAGGCATTCTTGAACAAGATTTCAAGCAAGGAGATTCAAGGTGGGTTACTTTTTATAGTTGAATAATAAGCCATCAATTTTTTTTCCAAAAAAATGGAAATAAATGGTTTCAACTACTTCAAAAATGTGAATTTATTATTCTTTGAATGTTTTGAGAATGTGCTGCATGTTTTGCGTATAAATTTTGTTTAGACAAATGAAGTTGATTTTTAAAAAGATATCAATCTTAAGAAACCAAGTTTTCGAAATATGCCTTTTGGGCAATATGTTTTACAGTTATGGAAATATATGTTAAATGGGTTTGTGGGGGTCCCCTAAGTTAAGTCAAGTGCATTTTGACAAAAAGGCTTCTCCCGCCTCCCTTAAGTTCACAGCTACACAAGACCCTTATGGGAATTGTTTAGTACGTTCTATTTTGGATCCACCTGATCCATTTTGATATGCTTATATACTCATGATAAATTGACAAATGTGATGCATACATGATTTGCAATAACATGAATTTCTGCATTGGAAAGGACTTCATAAATGGTTTTGCTTATTACCAATTATAAATTGTTACCCACGGGCTTAAGCTCACCCTCCCCATTTCCCCCTCACATCCAAGTGATGAGCAGGATATCGAGTAGACAAGGGTCAAGACATCACTTTAATTTTTGTATATTTTGTATTTGAAGCAAATTTTGTAAAGAGAGACTTTAGTTGCATATTGAGAAAATCATGGATTATGTGCCTTCTGTATTTTGGAACTTTAAGATATTAATGTATTTGAGGCTTGAAATGCCCACTAAAGCTTTGTAAGACTCTTATCTTTTAATGCAAATGGAATATAATTGCATTTTTAAGTTTCCATAAGGGAAAAGTTCGTGTTCGGACTTCAAAGGAAGGTCTAAATTAATACAGGCTTATTTAGGCAAGTGTGCCTTCTAGGAAGTTGTAGGGCTTTCCTTTAGTTTTCCAACGACATATATATAGCCTAAAATTGTTGGACATCTGGGTTAAAAGTTGGGGTTCTTAGAAGGGGAGATACCTAGGAGTTTAAAGATGTATCGTCTGTAAAGACGTATCATCTATGATGACGTCATATCGTTTGTGATGATGCCATTCGTCTTAAGAGATGCATCATCTGTAAAGATGTATTGTCTATAAAGATGTATCATCTGAGATGACATCCTTCGTCTTAAGAGATGCATCATCTGTAAAGATGTATCGTCTGTAAATATGTATCATCTGTGATGATGTCATTCGTCTTAAGAGATGCATCGTCTATAAAGATGTATCATCTGTAAAGATGTATCATCTATGATAACGTCATATAGTCTGTAATGATGTCATTCATCTTAAGAGATGCATCATCTATAGAGAGGTAGCGTTTGTAAGGACGTATCATCTGTGATGACGTCATATTGTCTATGATGATGTCATTTATCTTAAAAGTTGTATCATCTTAGGTTGACTTTTGCTTCATCTTAATTTGACCATCTGTATCGTCTTAAGTTGACTTTTGCTTCGTCTTGAGTTGACCATTTGAATTGCCTGTTTTGCCATTCGTCTGTCTTTTCGCTTCGTCTGTCTTTCCGCTTCATTTGTCTTTCTACTTGGTCTGTCTTTCCGCTTCGTCTGTCTTTCTACTTCGTCTGTCATTTTGCTTCATTTGCTTTCTGCATGTGTGACCTAAACTTCTCCTCCTGTACACTATTCGTCTGATGCTATTGTCTACTCTATTTTTTTGACTCTTCAGACGATAGAATCCGCCTTCGAGGTCTTCATAGAAATTGTAGACCTCGAAGTCTTCTTCTTTCAAATTGTCTTAAAATAGTATTAATCTAATTATTCCAAATGACAATTATGCTAATTTCCTTATGATAGGTGCAATAAGATTAAGGTTTTCCCAAATAAATCTGTCCTGAAATAGGAGAAGGGTATTGTTTTGATGTTTGTCCTAGTAGGGGATCGCCACCCTTATGGAGCACACGTTCAAATGTCACTTAGGATGTCAAACACGTGAACCACGAGGGGGGGTCCCAACATAAACTATTCAATACTTCTTAAAAAGTTTATGGCTTCCCATCCTTAATTAAAAGACAGTATGTAATATTACCCTCCATAATATAGTCTAAGTGCTAGCTCGGTGGTCTTTTTATATGAGTTGATCTCCAAGTGTCTGGAACATCATATTCAACTGGTTCTTGCTTCTTGTGCTCTAGTGAAACTTTAAAAAAATCATTTTGATCAATTCCTTATCCACTTGTACTATTGTAGTTTCTAGATTCTCTTGTACAGTGCTAGCATTTTCTGCTTACTTTTGATCCTTATCTTCCATGAAAATAGCATCCCTGCTAATAACAATCTTGTGAGCAGTGGGATCCCATAGACGATACCCCTTCACACCTTCAACATACCCTAAGAAAATGCATCTTCTAGATTTTGGTTTCAACTTTGTGATATAGTAGTGCTTTAAAGACAATCAACTATAGCACTTTTGTCCAAACTTTATTTTAATTAATAAAGCGAAAGATAATTTTTCATTAATTTGATGTTCGTTTATTTATTAATTGATGTTGATTTTAAATCAAATTAATGAAGTCTAAGATACAAAACATATCATTAAGGAAATCATGATGAGATCATGAAAAATGAGATTCCTATCATATGCAATTATGGTAGTCTCTAAATTATCCCTAGTTATAGGATTAATAAGATAAGACATTATTAATCTGGATAGACTAGCACATGTTATACTCCTTGATTGGATCAAGCAGTGAATCTCACAAACTATAAGCATGAGATGTTTAGAGTTAACATGTGGATGTTTACTAAGGGTAGTAAGTACATCAGATGACCCGTTATGAGATTGTCATATGGATGATCTATCAAATCTTAATGATTAGTCTCATCATAGCAATGGTGCAAATATCCTTAGACTTGAGATACTTAAGTATATCTTAGACATTGATCCTGTGCTTTGACATCATTCTTTGTTGCCTCAAGACAAGGCCACTCGTTGGGTGGTGATTGGGTACATCTATTGGTATTCAAAGCTAATTGGGTAGCCAATAAAGGATTCACCACTCCTAATAGAAGGAGATGATACCCATGGCCTCTTGATGGGTTCATTACTCAAAAGTATCTGGTCAGAGCAAATATGTTTCATGAAAAGTGTCTTTGATGCCACATAAAGTAATGGGATCCCCAGGACAAAAACTGGCATCATTTGGACTAGATGTGACTTAGTTAGTCTAGTGGGAGTTGACACATAACCCATACTCTGAACTAAGTGGGATATAGAATGGTGAAGGGACGAATTGCATGGTAATTGACTATGGAAAGGTTCATAGGTCGGATAATTAACTATTGAAGAATTCGTGTAGTAATCCACTTATATTCTGGTAAATTGGCATCACAAAACCCTTCATGATTTGCTTGAATTAAGAGTTAATTCAAGTGCCTAAAATAACTAGGAACCTAAAGGGTCACATGTATAAAAGATCAAATGAAAAACAAAGTGTGTGTGACTATTTTAAGTAGTTCACGATCATGATCGAAGGCGAGGCTATCATTTAAGTAGGCCATGATCATGGCTCATAGACCACGATCGTGACTGAAGGCTCAAATAACCTAACTAGTCAAAAACACACTTAAGTGAAAAGATATGGGATCTAAAAGAGTGAGAGAGTGGGAGAGAAATGGTCTTGAGTCTTCTTAATGGAATTTATGCAATTGTTGCATAAATCTAATTACATGCAAGATATTCTTGATCTGTCTCTCTCCATTTGAGCATCTACTTGAACTCATTAAGTTTGGTGTTCTAACCACCCTTACACACTGCTTATTCTTCATCTTTGCGTGTTCTTGGGTGATTAAGGAAGGGTTTGGTGTTTGTTACAACCCAAATAAGGAGAAGAATCAAGAAAAGAGGAGTATTGAAAAGGTACAAGTGTTTAAATTTCATGTTCTTATGATCTGTCTATGCATGCATCTGTGTTTTTGGAATTTTGGGGAACTTGTGGGTAGGAATTTAGATTCTGAATCTTCCTTTGCATTTTCATGCAAGTGATGCATGAATCCATGTCTCCCCCCAACATTGGTATCAGAGTAAAGTCACGCGTGTATTAGATGATGTATTGAACATGTGCAAGGTACTTGCTGGGTTGTGACTAACATACATGTTGATTTAGAAAAATTCGTATAAATTCTAGATTTTTTCTGATTTTCTTTCACAAAAATTTTTATAAGAGGTTTTATCATGTTTTTGTCAAAGGAAATTGCAATTGAATGTTATTTTCAATTTTATTTCGAATTTATATCTAGTCTATTCATATGATGGTTTGTGGGAATTTTTGAAAACCAAATGCATGTGCTGATTTTCTTTCACAGAAATGTTTATAAGGTGTTATGTTATGTTTCTGTCAAAGGAAATTGCAATTGAATGCCTTTTGCTATTTTATTATGAATTTAGTTTCAGTCTGGTGCATGATGAAATTCTGGAAATCTAATGAACATGCGTGCTTGTAAATTCCATATTAAATTTTATAAAATTTGTTTTTATGATATTTCTGCATTGACATGCAAGATAAGATGTTGCCACATGTATGAGATGAATGGCACTTGTTGTTATAGTGATTATCTTATGCATGCATGATGTAAAGTACGACTGGTGTTAGAAGTAATATGACAAATGTCATAGACATGTGATATGCTGGCTAATTCCACTAAGTGAATAAATAATTCTTAGGAATTAGATTCTGAAATTTTTTATTAGACATATTTAGAATGTGTATAAAAGTCTGGAAATTTTCCAGAATTAATTAAATTTGATTCAATTTATAAATCAAGTCAAAGTCAATATTAGTCAACTTTTTGAAAGCTGATGGAGATGACTTGTTTAATGACTTATATGTATGTATTTCAGTTATAGGACCTTAATAAAGTTTTTATGAGATAAGAAATGTATTATTTTGATACTAGTAGCATGCTAAGTGCATGCTTGAAATTAGGGTTCCGAAAATTTTCTGGACATCGAATCGGCCCTTTTAATGTCTAGTAGGTTAACTTACTTATCTTGATGATTTTGGCCGTCAAGATATTTTTGACTTGTGCCAAAATTGTCTAAACAAATTTGAGATAACCTAGGGATATTATAGAAGACTAATTGAAGTTTGGGAATTTTGGAAACCTTAGGGATTAATTTAGAATTAATCTACGTGAGTATAGCATTTGTAGTGTGACTAGAAAAAGGCATATGTACTAGGATTAAAGTGTTTAATTTGAACATCAAAATAATTGAATTTAGGGTCCCTAATCAAATCACATTCATAATTTGAATTAGTGGAGACTAACACTAGTACCCAATTTGGTTCAAGAGTTGAATCGAATCACAAACTTTACGTGCATAGTTAAGTCACAACCTAAATTAAACCTCCTTTTTATGATACATGCATTATATGCATTTTAAGGGTGGTTATGGACATAGGCTCAATTTAATTGAGTTGTTCATAATTTGAATATATATATGTGATATATATACAATATCATCCAATTATTGGTGAGACCTAAGAATAAATCCCTCAACCGAAATATTGGGACTTACACCTTCTTTTAATATGCAAAGAACTAGAGTTCTTTTAGAGTTAGGTTATTGGGCAAACCCAAGCCCACTCTATACAAATATGTTTAGACCATGGAAATTAGACTTTCGGATTAATGGGTTGGTCCTAACTAGAAGTGTTGATTTGTTGGGCAAACCTAAGTTCAATGTGGATAGAGGCGAAGTTGGGTCTTATGCATCAGATGTATATGAATCAAGGGTTGATAACCTAATGAGTGTGCTAAATCAACAGTTGATGGCACAAGTCGATAGTTGCATAACTGAATGTAATTGGTATGAATGATACCTACTGATTGACCTAAGGTGGCTTGTTGGGCAAACCTAAGGTCGTTCTTAGTAATATTGGATATCTACTCATTAGGAAAACTATAATTTTCTCGAATTCGCAATGAAGGCTATGAATTTGAAAAAAAATAGTGAGACTCATACTGCATATGAATAAAGTCCTTATCAATATGCATTAGTGTACATTCTAACACTTTCTCTCGTTCTTCTAAGTTATTGAATTGCCACGATGTCTTTATCCAGTGTGAACCTATGCTCCCTACTAGAGTCCAACAAACTCACGAGACCTAACTTCTTAAACTAGCTATGGAATTTGAGAATTGTTCTCAAATATGGAAAAAAAAAACTAGGATATGTCCTAGATGAACCACTTCTCGATCCACCTATTGCCAATGCGTCTTATGAGGATCAGAAAGCTTATAAGAAGCTACTAAATGATAGTAAGCTAGCTAGTTGTATTATGCTGGCCTCTATGTCACCAGAGCTGCAAAAGCAGCATGAGGCTATGGATGCTAATACCATAGTCTACCATCTAAGAGAACTGTTTGATGAGCAAGGTCAGTATAAAAAGTTCGAGACCTCGAGGTTCCTTTTTCGCTCTAAGATGGTTGAGGTCTTAGGCTCGGGTCTCAGTTCTTATTACGAGGCTACTATACGAGACGATTAGGTAAAGATCATGTGAGAGGGAGGCTGAAAACTTCAAATTTCGATGAGGATAATAGCGTCAACACTAGCAGACTTCACCGTAGCAAAGTAAATGTTTCGCTGCGGCAAAACTAGGGAATATCATCAAGGACCCTTCAGGAAAAGTTTACTGCGGCCAAAATCTAGCTTCGCTATGACGAAGTTACTGGATCAAACAAGAACACCTCTCGAAAAAGGTTCACCGCGGCCAAAGTCATTCCTTCGTTGTGGCGAAACCTTCAAATCGGCAACCTAGACCTAACAATCCAACATTAATTGTACATAAAATTTTATTTCCAACAACAAATTGACAACTCAACAAAGAAGATAGATATGAACATGTGCAAAAGAAACTTCTTCAGCTCTTAATCTCATTACTAAAAATAAAACAGAGTTTGAGCCTAGCTTTAATTGCATATCAACAGCCACATCAATAGCTTAATATAAAATACAAATGGATGTTCATGTTTGATATGTTTATAAAGCTACTCAACAACAAAGTCGGACTAACTTAGTTACAAATGATAGTTATCTTGGAGTTTGTCAATGCCTTGCAAGGATCAATAACCATCTCGTTCTGCACCTAAGGAGTGAAAAATAATAAGTTGAGCTGTGAAGCTCAGTGGCTAAGATATTTATAACCATTGGTAATGAGCACACAATCAAGCATATATACATCTATATCTCATTCTAATCTAGCAACTAAATCATCAATAATTATAGCTCAAAGACTCATAATTAAGGATGTTATCACATAAAGCATATCATGTATATTTAACCATAAAAAACATAACACTTAATTGTGTATCATGCTCAACCAATCAAAATGAAATGCACAACATAATGGCTTGAGAGTCCCATTGATCGAAATGGAGAAACCGAAGTTTACACTATAAACTAAATAAGTCTGTTTCTTAGGAGCTCATACGCCACAAGTGGGCAGTCGGGAGAAGGCTTTAAGTCAATGTGCACATAACGAACAAAATGGTATCTCTGTTGCCTATACATAAGCAAACTTTTATGCTCAATTCATTTCATCACATGTTCATACTTTCATGCTTCTTTTGCTTTTTCCTCCTTTAATTATACAAAATGTTGTAACATCTTTCAAGACATAACATGATAATACATCTTAGAGCATTTTCCAACAATCACAATAATTCAAATCAAGCAATTTAGCACACATACACAAGTAAGGAAACTTAGCCCATCTTCCACAATAACTATAAACATATTACCCACCTAATTGCTTGTAAAACCAAGTTCAAGTTTGCCTTTCCTCTTGCTCTTGCATGGGATTTTCTTGGCTTCCTTCAAACAAACCAATTTTCATTCAAACTAATATTCCAATAGAAAATCCATAAAGCTTCAATAATCCAAAAATATAAAATAAACAAAAATTGAGCTTAGACTTAATCTACCTATAGTTTATCTAGGCTAGAAAAACTAAGACCTAGTTTAAAAATCCATGGAAATCAAGTTGGGTCTCTTGGTTCTCTTCTTTCTCCCTTTATTTCCAACACAAAACTCATTTCTCTAATTCATTTTCTACCCAAACAAGAAGAGAAGATGATGGAGATTACCTAAAACAAGTTGATTCCTCTTCCTTCTTCTTCTTTCTCCTTCTCCACATTTTTCTTCTTTCTTTTTTCCTATCTTTCGCATTTTCTCTCTTCTTTCCACGTTTTTTTCCTTTCTCTCTTATTCAAGACCACTTTTTGTCTTGTCTTTCCAAATTTACCCTTTCATATTTAATGTAGTGCCTACTTACTTCTTTAGTATACTATGTCTTTTATACTCTAGCTTAATTCTAACATTTCTATTTAAAAATTCTAATTTATATTTATGATTGCTAAATTAATGGACTAAACTTTATATATATATATATATATATATAAATTTGGGGTCTAACATTGAAAGGTTAGCTAGTTTAGGTTTCGTAATGGATCATGAATTAAGTATAGATTTAATTTTGACTAGTTTGACCGATATTTATTTACAGTTTGTGCTTAACTATTAGATGAACCAAATATCCACATCGATACCTAAGCTAATTAATCTACTCAAAATAGCTCAACAAACTGTCAAGAAAGATAGTAAGGTTCTGATGCTGGTGGACTCTACTTCTAGTTCTCACAAGAAGAACCAAAAGAAGAAGAAGAAGTCCAAGAAGCCAGTGGGAGGTGTAACCAAGAAGAAGGCAAAGAAGATTACACCAAAGGGATTTTGCTTCCATTGCAATAAGGAAGGACATTGGAAGAGGAACTACAAATTTTATCTAGAGTCGCTAAAGCGGAAGAAGACATTAGATGCCCCACCATCTACTTTACATATGTTATTTGTCATTGAGATTAATAATATTTCTGATCATAATAATTAGGTATTAGATACCGGATATGGCTCACATATATGTGTTGATATGCAGGGTCTCAAGGATAGTAGACCGCTCAAGATGGGAGAGATGGACCTAAGAGCGGGAAATGGAATAAGAGTTATTGCATTAGCCATAGGAACATATATTTTGTATTTTCATAATGGGCTAGAGTTAGTTTTGTATAACTGTTATTATGTACATGTTATGATATCTATTTCATGTCTTAATAAAATAGGATTTCATTTAACCTTTTCAAGCAATGGTTGTCCAATTAAGTTGAATGAAATGCTGTATAGTACTGCTAAATTGTGTAATGGTATTTACTTATTAGATATATGCAATCCAATTTTAAATATCAATGACAATAAAAGACAAAAATGAGATAACTTAAAATTGTCTTACTTATGGCATTGTCGACTTGGCCATATAAGTGAGAGACACATAGCTAAGCTACACAAGAGTGGTAGCTTAGAGTCATTTGATTATGAATCATATGACACATATGAATCTTGCTTGTTAGGCAAGATGACTAAATTACCTTTTAAAGGAAAGGTTGAATGAATGAATGGGTTATTAGACCTAATACATTTTGATGTATGTGGTCCGATGTCCATTCATGCCAAAGTTCTGCTTTAGAAGAAATCTCAACTATAATGGTTCCACATAATTCCCTTTAGACTCTAGAGCCACCTATTAGGATCTTACCTCCCTGCAAAATATCAGTGAAAACTAATTGTTGAATAACTTCAGGAAACATACTCCTAACCCAAAAATAAAATTTTAAACAAACATGCAAACATGATTGGAAATCCTAACTATGCAAATAAAACAACTTCATGACTTTACAATTGAAAAAAATTATGGGGTTATGGAAGAGGAAATCTCTTAGCCAATTTAGGGAAGGTATCTTGCTCAAAATCTTGACCTTTTCATTTGAATACCATCTATAATCTTAACATAGACACAAATCCATTATATATTATTTAGAGAAAGATATACCAAGCTAACCATACCTGGGACTTGATGATCTCTATTCCCTTCTCAAAATTCTTTCTCGATTTAGAAGTATGTAATGGCCCAAGGAAGGTACCTTTCTCCAATGGATCCCCAATTTTAACTTGTTTGTATACATCAAGTAATTGATCAAAAACAGTATCATATATACTTCCCATTCACGACTGTGACTGGGAGTCACACTCGTGACTCCCTAATCACAGGTGTGACCAGTCATGTGACTCCCCAGTCACACCCTTTAAATAAACCCCCTCCTAATACATAATATGTTTATCTTCATCTTTTCCTTTTCCTTGTTTCCAGATCTCATTTGGCGTTCTCCGTCTTCTCCACCCGCAGTCGCCACATAGCCCCTTCTCCTCACCTAGTCTACAGTCGTAGTCGCCACGCTGCTATACACCCTCACACCCAGCCAGCAGCACCGCACCGCCCACGCATAGAGTCGCCACCCTTCTCACCCGATTCTCCACTCTTCACCTCGACCATAAACGCACACCGCCAGCACACGCCCATGTGCCACTCTTCACCCCGACCATCACCACACATGCCCTCACACCCTACCGCAGTGCATACCCTAGCAGTCTCCTAAATCGCACCGCACAGGCGCACACCCGTGCCCCTAGACCTTAACCAGTGCACAATCATGCCACCCTTATCACTCAATGACACAAACCTGTGTCACCTCCCTCAGCACAACACACACTAGTGCATCCACAATACAAACCCAGCATGAGGACAAACGTTGCCTATACCGATGTAGCCTAATATGCCTCTAAGAATGAAACAATCTAAAGTTCCCTCATCTCCACCACATGAGCCAAATTCAGGTATCTCGTGCCTCAACTTTCAAACTAGAGAGCATCAGCAAAGGTACGACTTTCTTAAGGATCATCAAATTATTCTAAATATATTTTTAGATTCTCAAGCACTTATTGAATTAGGAATATTTGATCGAGTTCACGAGTTACGGCAAAATATAGGTTGGGAACAATTTTTTGAATTTAGGAAAAATTCATATGTGGAATTGACATT
>JAOQMP010042625.1:0-26394 GCA_027563575.1 Erythroxylum pedicellare | reverse complement strand
TTTAAGATGGTTTTTAACATGCTTTATCATCATTAAATGGAGTAATGATCTTATCATTAAATGGTTTAATGGTTGTCATTTAATGATTGCATGTAACCTTTTAGCATTCATTGGATTAAAGAAGAAAGAGGTGCATTTGATGGACCATCTTCCTTTTTTTTAATGACAAAATCGAAAATGAGATTTATCATTTGGGTTATTGGTCTTTTCATATAGCCATCTTAAAAAAATGAGAAGAGTCTCATTTATTGGCTTCTTTATGATTGATTAAGGAAGGATGTGATGCATTGGATGCATTTGACTTCTTTCTTTGATGCTTAATTGAAATTGAGAGAAGGAATACAAAGGGTTGTTGAATTTTTATCTCTCTCTCTCCTATCTTGAATGAGTTAGCCGAAAACTGCATAAGAGATGTCTCATCTTTGGTTTCTTTCTTCTGAGGAAAAATTTCTTCAAGTTTTCTTCTCCTTTCCTACCAAAGGATCTTATTAACTAAGTTATCCAATAAGAACAAGTGGTAGATCGGATTGGTTGAGAATATAATAGCATGAAGAGGATACAATAGCAAGAAGAGGATACATTATCTAAGAGAGGATATGTTGCCAAGGATAGGATAGCGCAGTTAGGAGTTAAAGCTATAGCTAAGGAGTTGGTATAATTTCCATCCTATTTTATGTAAATTATTTTCCTTATACCGTATCATGTATGGCATTGCATGTTGATTTTGTCATCTTGCTTCTGCCAAAATTTGATTTCTAAAAATTTTTTGAAATCTTCCAGTCTATCCAAATTGTGTATGCTTAATATTTTCGATCTAACACTGCGGCAAGGTAAATCTGTCCACAGAATTTTTAGTTGAAAATTTTACCATTTTACCCTTCCTTCACTTATATATTCATTTCCTACTTCATTTTTTCACTCACTTTCATTTTAACTTTATCTCTCTAAGTTTAGAACCTCCAAATGCTTTCCTTTCTTCCTATTTGACTTCTAAATTTCCACTTTATTCCAACTTCCACCAATTTGTAGTCCATTATGCTATGCATTAAGTAGTTAGTGAAGCATAACCAATCATCTGAAAGAAATCAAATCTAAGGTAGAGGAACAAGGTGGTAGATTTTGAAGCACCATTCCCAATCAACATAGAGGTGAAAGGTATTCGATTCTAATCCTTTAGAGTTAAACAGATAGTAGTCTTGAAATACTTTGATTTTGCTATGCTTGCTATTCTAATCAGTAGAGTAAGTTTATACACTTCCAATAACATGTATACTAGGAGCTCACCCTCGAATTCTTTACTTCCCTTCAGTTCAAACTAGTAACCCTAAGGAAATATGGTTTAGGTTGTAGGGACAACCTTCTAAGTTGCACATTGAAATTATGTGTGATATTTGTGATTTCCCTAAGTCTTCCATTATCGATCAGCACGATGACTTTTATGCTTCCTGTTATTGGAATAAGCTCACTGGGTTAGAGCGGTTCAACACTAAGAATGCCTACAACAACATTATTCGAAGTCATGAGCACTTGTTGTTAAATAAATTCATGTGTCAAATGGTTTTTGAGAAATTAGAAACTAACAATTGCTCAGTGAAGGAACTTTTTCTGTTGTGGTGTATGGATCACAACATCTCAGTGTGCGCCTCAACACATGTTGTGAATGCTATTGTTGTGACTCTACGTAAGAGGAGCAACAATTTGGGTATGACTTACTTAGTTTTTGCCATTGTTGAGTACTATGATGCGGATTATAGTGGTCTAACCGTTTATGTTGGCCCCTTTAGTTTTTGCCATTGCTGAGTACTATGATGCGGATTGTAGTGGTCTAACCGTTTATGTTGGCCCCCAAATTTTTTTATTTATTAAGCATGATGTAAATAAAATTTCAGGTCTTGCTAGATTAATTATTTTATTTGGAGTTAATTATTATGTAAATGTTAGTAGGATTTTATTATATGGTTTAGTTGAATTAAATTAGTAAGGGTGTACTGATGAAGGGCATTTTTAGAAGATCACTTAAAGACAAAGACCATAAAGCATTAAAGGAAGGGGTCAAGTAGAGATTTTACAATCATTAAGTGCAAGATGGGAAGAGGAAATGTTGTCTTGTTCCTAGAGTGAGGGAGAGAGAAGAGAAAAATACGAAGAGAAGAAGAGAAAAGAGAGAAAAGAAGAGAAATCAAGCTAGGGTTCATCTTTTCTTAGTTTTTAAGGGAGATTTTGGGGTTGTTCAAGAAGAGAAAGGGAAAGAGGGAAAGAAGAGCTTTCAATTAAGCCAAAAATCCCTTTATTTGGTAAAGAATCAAGGTAAGCCCATTTTGAATCTTTTGGATTTTTGGAAGGATTTTGGTTCATGAAGCTTAGGAAATGCATTGGTTTAAGTATTCTAGGATCAATTTTAGTGAATGAGTTTTCTTTGGGTTTCCAATTTGAATTCCTATTGAATGGGCTTTTTTCATTGTTAAAGGAAATCAAGAAAGGCAAGAGGAGCAAGAGGAGAGGCATTCTTAAGCAAGGAATTCAAGGTAAGTTTCACGTTTATAATTAAGTAAATAAGCCATTATTGTTTCTTTCAAATAAATGGAATTTAATGTTTTCAACTACTTTATAAATGTAAATTTATTACTCTTTAAATGCTTTGAGAAAGTGTAACATATTTTTGGTGAAAATCTATAGGCCATGAACATTTTTCAAAACAAGAAAGTTAAATGTTTTCAATTGTGTTATAAATGTTACATTTATTGCTTCTTTGAATAATTGAGAAACTGTTACATGTTTGGTATGTGAATTGTGTGGATGATTTATGGAAAGAATGTTAAAATGGATGTTGAAAGGATATTGTGTTTATGAAATCAAGTTTCAGAAATATGTCATTTTGTGCAACAAGTTTATAAGTGGTGAAATGGATGATTATGTGGGTTTGTGGTGGTCCGTTCTGTTATGTCAAGTGCACTTTTACCTTATTAAAGGCTTCTACCACCTGTCCGCTAGTGGCACAGAGCTCTTTCATGGACTCACTCATGTTTACGACTACACAAAACCATTATGTGGAATTGTGATAGCACATTTTGTTTACGACTACACAAGACCATTATGTGGGAATGTGTTAGTATTTATTTACGGATCTACCCAAACCATTTCTGATGTGATTATGTGTTTAGAATGTGTTGGCAAATTTGATGAATACACGACTTATGTTGCTTATGAATCACTTGATAATGTGAGAATTTGGGAACTATGTGCTTTATGGATTTTGATGCAAAGTGAGTATGACAATGAGTATTTCCAATGGTTTTATTGCTTGTTTTTTGATTAATCACTTGTTAACCATGAGCTTTTAAGCTCAGCCTCATTCTCCTTTCCATATTTAGGTGATGAGCAAGATATCGAGTAGTCAAGAGTCACGACCTCACTCTGAATTTGCATACTTTTATATTTTAAGCTAGATATTGTAAACACAAGGCTTTAGTCACATTTCAAGTATTTTTTGTTCAAGTATCTTTTCTATTTTTAGATTATGAAGCAAATGATGTATTTGTGGCTTGACATTCCCATTAAAGCTTTGAAAACTCTTATCTTTTGATGTTAATGAAATATGATGGTGTTTTGCTCACGACTCTCATGGTTTATACATTGTGTTTTCAAGTTTTTATTAAGGATAAAATTTGTGTTCTAAATTTAGGGGAAAAATTGTAGAAATATAGGTGGAATTAGAAAAACTTTTCTGCATGAAAGTTGTAGCTTATCCTCTTGGCTTTCTAACAGTATATAGTTTGTAAGTTTTGGACTTCAGATGAGATAGTCATGGTTGTTACATTATAATGGGTGTTGGCAGTTTGTAACACTATCCTTAACAGGCTTTCTATTTGATCTTTAGAGTTTGCCGCGGAAAAGCTAAAAGTAGGCCACGACAAACTTTTCTAGAAGGGTCTTCCTTCAAGTTTCGCCACAGTGAAGCCAAAAGTTAGCCACGACAAACTTTTCCTACGAGCCGTGGCGAACTCTTTTTCCTAAGGGGTTTTGATTTGTGATTTTGACCCTTTTGGAGGCAAAATCTCTCTTTGGAATCTTTCATCGAAGTTGTAGATCTAGATGTTCTCTTCGAAACTCTCCTAAAATGACCTTAATCCACCATCTCTAGTAAAAGTTATGCTTTTCTAAAAACGACAGCTCATTGTGCACCCGAAAACCTGAACTCCTTTGATTCTTTTAGCAATAACTTTATCATCCGACCTTAAAATGATTTGATTCTTGAAGAAATAGATTCCTAAAACAATCCTATATCTTTACATAAACATTGTTATCCTTTTGTATTGAATTGAAAAATATTGACGGAAATAAAGTGCGGGAATAGATTGGAAGAGCATGATTTTGGTTATATTTTGGCTTTTTAATCATATCTTGAGCGTTAGAGCTCTGAATGAGATGGTTCTTATTTAAACATAAAATAGAGACATGGAGATATGATTGTTCTGAAGTAGTCAAATTATGATTCCGTTGTCTGCCTGGTGTTAGCTCCCCACCCTTGTGGGATGTGTGTACAGAAGTCATTTAGGATGTCAGGTACGAGTCTCGCGAGGGCGAGGTGCCCAACACTTATGATATCAAAGAGACTAGGTTTAGGAGTATCCTTAACATGAAATGGGTAGTTTTACAATACAAAATGAACAAGCATTGTTTTGAATTAATCACATGCATTGTTTTAAATGAACATCATGCATTGTTTTTAAATTGTTTCATATGATTTGAAGTTGTTTTACATGGAACATGAACTAAAGGTTTTTAAATGGTTTTGAATTGAAGGAGTGATTTTGCTACCTCGAAGAAGAACTCGAGGAGCTATGACTCGATCTTGCTCTTACCACAGGAGCACGGATGAATCTTATGCCCCATAAGATGTGGGGACACATTCTGCTCCTAGTTCTGAGGCACCTAGTGTTTAGCATGAAGTGCCACCGCCTCCTCCTCCTATGCCTCAAGTAAACCCTTTGGATTCATAATTCTTTCAAGCCTTTGCTCAGGCTTTCTCATATGCCATGGGTCAAGGGTCACAAGTGCCAGTGCAAGCTCTAGTGGAGAGGAGTGGGTAGTTTGATAAGCTCCAATGGGAGTACAAATCATGAGGAAACTAAAGCATGGTTGAAGAGGATAGAGAGAGTCCTGTTTCAGATGAAGCGGAAAAGTTAGATTATGCAGTGAGCTTGCTACTGGGGGACGCACTCCATTAGTGGGAATCAGTGCCCCATAGTTAGGTCATTCTGCCGGTGCTGTCGTGGAGAGACTTTGTGGAAGTTTTTAAGAAGAAGTACCTCTCGAGATTTTATGTACAAGAGAAGGCCAGTGAGTTTTTAAATCTCACGGAGAGGGATATGAGCGTGAGTAAGTGTAAGTTGAAATTCACCCAGCTCTCACAATATGTGGCCAATATTGTTATGAATGAGGAGGATAAGTGCCGCAAGTTTAAGGGAGGTCTTTATTTGGGGATCAAGGAGAAAGTCTTGATACATAAATTTTGTGACTATCAACAGTTGGTAAATGCTGCACTCCAGGATTAAAAATTGGAAAACATAAAGAATGGAGTAGGAAGAGGAAGAACCGGGAATAGTCTTCCAAGAAGGGAACAAGTGCTCCAATGCTTGAGAGGAACATGAGAAGTTTCCACACATAGAGTGAAGTGGGAAGTAGTGGCCCTACTAAAAGCAAGCAAGCAAAGGCAGTTTTAGTGCAAGCCTCAACTATAGGGGGCAATAGAAGGATGGGGGGAGCAGGTTCACAAACCCCAAATGTGAGCATTATGAGAAATTTTATTTAAGAGAGTGATTCAAGTTACTTGGAGCATGTTTCTGATGGGGGGAGAAGGGACACATGATTAGGGACTGTCCCCAGATATCGAGGCAAGAGGGGTTATAGTTGTAAGCCCCAAAGAGAACTGAAATAGTGGGAACTAGACTAGTCACTAAGGTGGGCAGCTTTAGAGCTGCAAGGAAGGTTATTCCTTCAGGAAGGCCAAGGGGTCAGGCATAGGCAAGAGTATTTGCTATGATTAGGGAAGAAGCTGTAGCCACATCTGAAGTTGTCACAGGTATAGCTTAGTTGCTTAATTCAGAAGTGTATTTATTGATTGATTCTACTTCCACGTATTCTTTTGTTTTTGCAAGCATGACATTACATGGTGTGAATTTGGTGCCATTGGATATTCGCTTGATTGTTAGTACTCCTCTAGGGAGGAATGTGATAATCAGTCAAGTATATAAAGATTATTAGCTCCTTATTGATGGTGCTAGATGGTAGTGGATTTACTGCCTCTAGATTTAAAGGGGCTGGATGTCATACTTGGGATGGACACTATGAATAAATATCATGTAAAGTTAGAATGTAGCCTCAAAGAGTTAGAGTTTGATCTTGGCATGGGTGAGAAGGTGATTTTCATAAGAGATAAGAGAACACCATCACCAAGAATGGTTTTAGCTTTATTAGCTAACAGGATGATGAGGAAAGGGTGTGAAGCCTTCTTGGCATATGTTGTGGACACTGATGTGAATGAAAGGAAGTTAGAAGATGTTCTAATTGTGAGGGACTTTCCAAACGTGTTTTCAGAAGATTTACTTAGTTTGCCACCGGTGAGGGAAATTGAGTTTGTTATTGACTTGATTCCAGGTACCGCATCCATTTCTATACCATCGTATAAAATGGGTCTAGCTGAGCTGAAGGAGCTTAAGGAACAGTTGGAAGAACTGTTAAAGAAGGGGTACATAAGGCCGAGTTTGTCGCCATGGGGAGCGCCAATTTTGTTTGTTAAGAAGAAGGATGGATCATGGCAGATGTGTATTAACTATCAAAGACTCAACAAGGAGACTATTAAGAACAAGTATCCTCTATCATGAATTGGTGAATTGTTCGACAAGTTGCAGGGAGCAAGGGTCTTTTCTAAAATTGATCTCAGGTCATGTTATCATTAGCTTAGGATTAGGAATCTGATGTGAACAAGATGACCTTTAGGACTTGTTATGTGCATTATGAGTTCCTAGTCATGCCATTTGTATTGACCAATGCTCCAACTACATTCATGGTCTTCAGGGAGTATCTGGATCAGTTTGTCATAGTATTGATAGATGACATTTTAGTTTATTCTAAAAATGAAGAGGAACATAACAAACATCTCAGGATAATCCTACAAACACTGAGGGAGAAGGAGCTTTATGCCAAATTCAGAAAATGTGAATTTTGACTTCATAAGGTGATCTTCTTTAGACATGTAATTTCGAAGGATGGGGTTCATGTTGATCCAAGGAAAATTGAAGCAGCGGTGAAGTGAGATACACTGAAGATAGTGGTAGAAGTCAGGAGTTTTCTGAGTTTGGCACATTATTATAGGAGGTTTGTGGAAGGATTCTTTATAATAGCTGCTCTATTGACCAAGTTATTAAGGAAGAATCAGAAGTTTATATGAAGTGATGACTGTCAGATGAGCTTTGAGGAACTTACGCACAGATCGACAAGTGCTCCAATTCTGACCTTGCCTATGGGAGATGAGGGTTATACAGTTTATAGTGATGCTCCAAGAAAGGATTTGGGCTGTATGTTGATGCAAGGAGACAAAGTGATAGCTTATGCATCACGATAAATAAAGCCTTACGAGTTGAATTATCCGACTCACGAACTAGAATTAGTAGTAGTAATCTTTGCCTTAAAAATTTGGAGACATTATCTGTATGGGGTTCAAATGAGGATTTTTACAGATGATAAAAGTCTCAAGTACTTACTAAGCCAGAAAGAGTTGAATTTGAGATAGAGAAGCTAGGTTGGATTTGATCACGGATTATGACTTGTTGATTGAATACCATCCAGGAAAGGCAAATGTAGTGGCGAATGCCTTGAGTAGGAAATCCTCCATAGCCAATGTTTAGATAGTTTATCTGCCGTTGTTGATAGAGATGGCTAAGATGAAAATAAGCTTGAAACAAGAGGAGCCTGATTGCATTATTGCTGATATCAGAGTGACATCGATACTTAGGGAGAAAGCTAGGGAATTGCAAGTAAAGATGCTGATTTGAACAAGCTCCGCGAAGAAATTCAGAATGTCAAGAAATCTTCAATGACTCAATTAAGAATTTCGAGGATGAATTTTTTTTAAGAGGGGGAGAAATGTTGCCCCCAAATTTTTTTATTAAGTATGATTTAAATAAAATTTGAGGTCTTTCTAGATTAATTATTTTATTTGGAGTTAATTATTACGTAAATGTTAGTAGGATTTTATTATATGGTTTATTTGAATTAAATTAGTAAGAGTGTATTGATGAAGGGCATTTTTGGAAGATCACTAAAGGATAAAGACCATAAAGCATTAAAGGAAGGGGTAAAGTAGACATTTTATAATCATTAACGGTAAGATGGGAAGAGGAAATGTTGTCTTGTTCCTAAAGAGGAGAGAAAAACGTGATTGAGGGAGAGAGAAGAGAAAAATATGAAAAGAAGAAGAGAAAGGAGAAAAAAGAAGAGAAATCAAGCTAGGGTTCATCTTTTCTTAGTTTTTAAGGGAGATTTTGGGGTTGTTTAAGAAGAAAAAAGGAAAGAGTGAAAGAAGAGCTTTCAATTGAGCCAAAAACCCCTTTATTTTGCGAAGAATCAAGGTAAGCCCATTTTGAATATTTTGAATTTTTGGAAGGATTTTTGTTTATGAAGCATAGGAAATGCATTGGTTTAAGTATTCTAGGATCAATTTTAGTGAATGTGTTTTCTTTTGGTTTCCAATTTGAATTCCTATTGAATGAGATTTTTGTCATTGTTAAAGGAAATCAAGAAAAGCAAGAGGAGCAAGAGGAGAGGCATTCTTAAGAAAGTTTTAGGCAAGCAATTCGAGGCGTGTTTCAAGTTTATAATTGAGTAAATAAGCCATTAATGTTTCTTTCAAATAAATGGAATTTAATGTTTTCAACTACTTTATAAATGTGTATTTATTGCTCACTAAAATGCTTTGAGAAAGTTTTACATGTTTATGGTGGAAATTTATAAGCTATGAACATTTTTAAATTTAAGAAAGTTAAATGTTCTCATTTGTGTTATAAATGTTACATTTATTCCTTCTTTGAATGACTGAGAAATTGCTACATGTTTGGTATATGAATTGTGTTGATAATTTCTGGAAAGAATGTGAAAATAGTTTTCGAAAAGATGTTATGTTTATGATATCATGTTTCAGAAATGTTCCATTATGGGCAACACGTTTACAAGATGTGAAATGGATAATTATATGAGTTTGTGGTAGTCCATTCTGTTATGTCAAGTGCCCTTTGACTTTATGAAAGGCTTCTCCCACCTACCCGCTAGTGGCATAGAGCTCCTTCATAGACTCCCTCATGTTTACGACTACACAAAATCGCTATGTGAAATTACAATAGTACGTTCTGTTTACGACTACACAAGACCATTATGTGGGAATGTTTTCATACGTTTTGTTTATGGACCTACCCAAACCATTTCTAATATGACTATGTGATTGGAATGTGTTGAAAAGTTTGATGAATGCATGATTTATGTGTTTATGAATTTGTTGGCCCAGAAAATATTTATTTATTTATTTATTTATTAAGCATATTTAAAATAATTTTTAGGTTTGGATAGATTAATTATTTTGGAGTTAATTATGATGTCAAAGTAAGTAGAATTTATGGCATCGGTTAACAGAATTAAAATGCTAAGGTAGTAAGAAGGATTAAAGGGTATTTTTCGAAGATCACTTAAGGTTAAAAGAACATAAGCTTATAAGGAAGGGTAAAATGGACATTTTGGGCTCATTAAAGGCAAAAAGGGGTAGAAGAGGTTTGGTTTTGCAATTAAAGAAGCAAAAATGTGTATGAGAAAGGAGAGGAAGAGAGAGTGTTGTGGGAGGAGAAGAAAATAAGAGAAAGTTAAACTAGGTTTCAAATTTTCTTAGTTTTAAAGAGTGATTTTGAAGTTGTTGAAGAAGAGAAAAAGAAAGAGGAAGATTAGGGATTCCATTTGAGCTAATAATCTTATTATTTGGTGAAGATTCAAGGTAAGTTTGATTTTAGTCCTTTGGATTTATGGATTTAAGGATTTATGGAAGGGTTTTTGTTCATGAAGCTTAGGAAATGAATAGATTTTAGTATTCTTGAACCAATTTTAGTGTGTACTTTATGGGTTTTCAATTTACAACCCTGTTGAATTGGAATTTTTGCCTATGTAAAGGGAATTAAGAAAGATAAGAGGAGCAAGAGGAGAGGCACATTTGAGCAAGTTATAAGAAAGGAATTTAAGGTGGGTTACATTTTTATGATTGAGTAAATAAGCCATTAATGTTTCTTTAAAGAAATGAAAATAAATGTTTTCAAGTACTTTATAAATGTGCATTTATTATTCCAAATTTCTAGGGGTAAAGGATGAGATACTTGATGAGGCATGCAATGAGCCTTATGCCATACACCCAAGTAGCACCATAATGTACAGAGATTTGAAAGAGCATTCCTGGTGGAAAGGGATGAAGAAGGATGTGGCAGAATATGCGAGTAAGTGTCTAGTGTGTTAGCAAGTCAAGGCTGAACATAAGACACTTTCAGGCAAGTTAAGGCCATTATCCATTCTTGAGTGGTAATGGAAAAGGGTGACTATGGATTTTCTGATGGGTTTGCCCAAGACCAGTAGGAAGCATATTGTCATATGGGTTATTATTGATCTTTAGACAAATTCAGGCCATTTTCTAACAATTAAACAAAATAATTCTCTGCATGTGCTAGCAAAGAAGTATATTGATGAAAAATTAAGATTGCAGAGGATTCTAGACTCTATAGCTTCTGATAGAAATCCTTGGTTTACTTAGAGATTATGGGGAAGCTTACAAGAGGCTTTAGAAACCAAGTTCAATTTTAGCACTGCTTTTCATCCTCAAACAGATGGTCAATCTGAGAGGACTATTTAGACCCTTAAGGGAATGCTTAGGGCATGTTTGATGGATTTCAAGGGCGCTTGGGATGAGCATTTGCCATTGATCAAATTTGCTTACATTATTCGTACCATTTGTGCATTCAGATGGCTTCTTTTGAAACATTTTATGGGAGGAGATGTAGAACTCCTATATGCTGGGACGAAGAAGGAGAAAAGAAACTGATGGGACCAGAGTTACTCTAAGTGACAATTGACAAGGTCAATCTAGTTAAATAGAGGCTTAAAGCAGCTCAAGATAGAATGAAAAGCTATACGGATGCACATCACAAGGAGATGGAATGTCAAGTGGGTGAGAAAGTTTTCCTTAAGACTTCTCCTTGGAAAAGAGTCATAAGGATTGGAAAGAAAGGTAAGTTGAGTCCAAGATAGGTGGGTCCTAAAGAGATTCTTGAGAGGATTAGACAGCTAGCTTAGAGGTTGGCACTGCCACCAAAATTATCACAAATACTTGATATCTTCCATGTTTCCATGTTGAGGAGGTATATATCAGATCCCTTTCATATCATTCAGACCATTGAGGTTTAGTTAAGAGATGATATGACTGATGAGGAGACTCTAGTGGAGATCTTAAACACCAAGGAGAAGGTCCTCAGGAGTAAGATAGTCTAGCTAGTCAAAGTTTTGTGGAGAAACCATTCTGTAGAAAAGGCTACGGCAGAATCGTTGGATGTAATGAAGGAAAAGTATCCACATCTCTTCGATGACTTAGGTAAGAATATCGAGGACAAAATTATTTTAAGGAGAGGAGAAATGTTGGCCTTGAAAATTTTTATTTATTTATTAATCATGATTTAAAATAATTTTGATGTTTGGATAGATTAATTATTTTGGAGTTAATTATGATGTCAAAGTTAGTATAATTTATGGCATAGGTTAATGGAATTAAAATGCTAAGGTAGTAAGAAGGATCGAAGGGTATTTTTGAAAGATCACTTAAGGTTAAAATAACATAAGCTTATAAAAGAGGGTAAAATGGACTTTTTGGGCTCAATAGGGGTAAAAAGGGGAAGAAGAGGCTTGCTCTTGCAATTGAAGAAACAAAAACATGTATTAGAAAAGAGAGGAAGAGAGAGTGTCATGGGAGGAGAAGAGAAGAAGAGAAAGCTAAACTAGGTTTCAAATTTTCTTAGTTTTAAAGAGTGATTTTGAAGTTATTGAAGAAGGGGAAAAGAAAGAGGAAGATTAGAGATTCCATTTGGGCCAACAATCTTATTATTTCATGAAGATTCAAGGTAAGTTTGATTTTAATCCTTTGGATTTATGTAAGGGTTTTGGGTCATAATGCTTAGGAAACAAATGGGCTTTAGTATTCTTGAACCAATTTTAGTGAATGTACTTCATGGGTTTTCAATTTGTATCCCTATTGAATTGGAATTTTTGCCTATGTAAAGGGAATCAAGAAAGATATGAGGAGTAAGAGGAGAGGCACATTTGAGTAAGTTATAAGCAAGGAATTCAAGGTGGGTTACATTTTAATAATTGAGTAAATAAGGCATTAATGTTTCTTTCAAGAAATGGAAATAAATGTTTTCAACTAATTTATAAATGTGCATTTATTGTTCTTTAAATGTTTTGAGAAAGTGCTATATGTTTGTATATGAATTGTGTTGTTGATTTATGAAGTAAACAATGGAAATGATTTTGAAAGAATATGAAAATGATTTTTAAAAAGATTTTAGGGTTATGAAATCTAGTTTCAGAAAAGTGTCATTTTCATCAATAAGTTTACAAGTTATGAAACGCATGATTATGTGGATTTGTGGTGGTCCCCTAAGTTAAGTGAAATGCACTTTGACCAAAGGCTTCTTCCGCCTGCCCACTAGTGGCATAGAGCTCCTTCATGGACTCCCATAAGTTCACGGCTACGTAAGACCATTAAGTTGGATTGTGATAGTACGTTCTGTTCACGGCTACACAGGACAATTATGTGGAAATGTGTAGTAAGTTCTATTTTGGACTACCTAAACCATTCTGATATGCTTATGTGTTTATGATTTGTGACAATTTTGATGAATTTACGATTCATGATGGTTATGAATTGCTTGATAGGTTGTGAATTTGGGAAATATCTGTTACATGGATTTCAATGTGAATTTTACAATGGAAATAAATATTTCAAGGTTTTTACTTGTTTCTCGTTATAAACTTATTACCAATGAGCTTTCAAACTCACCCCCATTCGTTCCCATCTTCAAGTGGTGAGAAAGAGATCGAGTGATCAAGAGATGAGGTATCACTCTAAAGTTGCATCTTTTTGTGTTTTATGTTAGTTTATGAGAACACAAGACTTTAGTCGCATTTCAAGTATTATTTGATCAAGTATCTTTTGTATTTTGGGACATTGATGTGTTGCGGCTTGAAATGCCCATTAAATCTTCGTAAAATGCTTATCTTTTGATGTTAATGAAATATTAATTGTGTATGGATGATGTTGAGTTGAAATTTGGTATACTTGAAGAAGTTATCAACTTGAGATGATGAATTTTGAACATAAATTGTTGTTATATATATAATAGATATGTTATGGACAAGAAAGATAGAATTTTTATGAATGACGAGAATTAGTTGTAAGTGTTGAGTCAAATGAGTAGAGATTAGAGAGTTAATGAAGTAATGTTAGTAGTTGAATGGTTACGCTCATGACTTTCCAATTTGTAAATTGAAATTTCAAGTTTTTCATAAGAGTCAAATTGGTGTTTTGACTTTAGGGGAAAATCTAGACTGATCTAGGCCAAATTAGACAAAGTTCTCTTCTTGAAAGTTGTACATTTTCTTTCTAACCTTATATTATGAAATTTTTGGATATCGGAGTTGAAAGTTATGATCATTTGAAGTTAGTGATGTCGCAGAGGATGCATATGTAGGATAGCTTCGATCATGATCACACCAAACACCTTCATGATCATACTAAGTGCCTTTTCAATTGCACCTTCCCTCCTCATGATCTCATCTTTCTCCTTGCGATTGCACCTGCCTACCTTGCGAGCGCACCTTCATCCTTACGATCGCACCTTTGTTCCTCACGATCGCATTCGAAGGGTTTTCCAACTCTAAACATGTTTGACTCTTTTGACCATAACTTTGTCGTCTGATTGATTCTTGAAGCATTGGATTCATAAAACATTCATCTATATCTCTACAGAAAATTGATAGTCTTTGGTGTTGATTTGAAAAATATGGATGGAAAGAAAGTGAGGGTATCGATTAGAAGAGTATGAATTAGATATTTTACTAAACATACTTCAGTATTTTAATCATATCTTGAGCTATAGAGAATCGAATGAGATTATTCTTGTTGAAAAATAAACTAGAGACATGGAGCTACAATTGTTCTGAAGAAGTTAAATTATGATTCCGCTGTCTGATTGGTGTGGGCTTCCCCATTGTGGGATGATGGTTAAGGAGATTACATTGAAATAACCCTAAAGGGAAAGACGTTCTTGTCTTAGGATATTCCATAAGAGTTGGGCTTTGAAATTGGGGTCCAACAGAATTGCTTATAATGTAAGAATTTGGGAAATATGTGTTTTATGGATTTGATGCAAAATTATTATGACATTGAACATTTTCAATGGTTTTGCTTGTTTCCAATTATAAACTTGTTACCCACGAGCTTTTAAGCTCACCCCCACTCTCCTTCTCATATTCAGGTGATGAGCAAGAGATTGAGTGAAAGAGAGTCAAGGCATGGCTCCGATTAGGCATACTTTTGTATTTTAAGCTAGAATTTGTAAACACGAGGCTTTAGTGGCATTTCAAGTATTATCTGTTTAAGTAACTTTTGTATTTTGGAATTTTGAGAAATGTTGTATTATGGATCAGAATGCCCAATGAAGCTTTGTAAAACCCTTATCTTTTGATGAAAATGAAATATGATTGCATTTTTGCTCATGACTCTCAAAGTTTGTAAATTGCATTTTCAAGCTTTCATAGGGGTAAGAACTTGTGTTTTGACTTCTGGGGAAAAACTATATAAATCTAGGCTGAATTAGACAAAGTTGTCTTCTTGGAATTCTAGCTTTTCAATGATATAAAGTATGAAATATTTGGATATCGAAGATGAGAGATATGTTCTTTATAAGTTAGTAATGCTGCACTAAATGAATACAGGACAACTATAGTGAATAATGAGAATTAGTTTCATGTGATGAATCATTTAAGTTGAGATTTAAGAGTTTAATGAAATAAACTTGGTAGTTGAGTTGATATGAAGTGATATTGTACTACAAGAGCTGAATTTAGGAAGAATTTAAGTGAATGTGATGTTAGAATGGATGTAGGAACCATTGGGAATGCTTTGAAAGGGCTTATGTTTCACTTATATCTATTGGACAAACTTTATGTCCGTTAAACGGACCTTTACAGGTCTGGAAGACACCCTAGAGCACGTGCATGTCCGTTAGGTAGGGGTGTATGTCCATTTAATAGACATACACTATATACTTTTGGAAATTCGCAATTTTGACCCTCTAGATGGCAAGATCTCTCTTTATGGTCATAACAAAAGTTGTTAATCTTGAAGTCCTCTTCGAAACCATCTTAGAATGACCTTAATCAAATATCTCTAGTGAATGTTATGCCTAATGTCCCTAAATAGGTACAGTTATAAATTGTGGGCTCATTGATGCTTTTCTATAAGACATTGAGGCTTGAAGGGAACTTGAAATGTCCCTAGTAGCGAAAACACAAAAGAGTGATATGTTAAGGTGATGTTTGAGGATATAAATATAAGAATAAAGTTTCGTATATCCATGGATCAAATAGGAAATGTTTGAGATGTTATGAGAATGAAGATGAACTGATGATGGCTAATGAGAGTTCATTGAAGCAACCCTACAGGGTAATACGCACGCTCACATTTTATGACTTTGGAGTTGAACTTCGAAAATGAGGTCTAACAGCTTTAGAGTGCATACCCAAGTAAGCAAAATTTCTTAAAGATATACTAACACATAAATGCATTTGCGAGGGCAATTATATGGTCACTTTGATAGAGAATTGTAGTTCGATTATTTCAAGCACAATGCCTTCAAAACTACAAGATCTAGGGAGTTTTACGATTCCATTTGTTGTTGGTGACATTAAATTTTCTAAATGCTAATGTGATTTAAGTGCACGCAATGCCTTTATCAATTTTCAAGAAATTAGGACTAGGAGAGGTCAAGCCAACATCCCTGCTAATTCAACTTGCAGATTAATCCATATGTTTGTATTTATAAGGCAGATTAAGTTTGATCAAATAAATAAGGTCATATGATAGGCACTACAACATTTACTTGAAATTTTGAATCTAAAATGGTTTGTTTTAAAACTGTTAAGTCCTAGTCGTGGGTAAATAGGCATTCCTAAAAGGGTCTAAAACTGCTCCTGTAACTAGAAACTAAGGTGCCTTCTATAACCAAACACTTTGGTGTCTTTTAATTTTAGACACTTATGTTTCTTCTATTTCAGAGACTTAAGTCTCTTTTATTTCAAATACCAATCATCGTATCTTCTATTCTAGTCCTATTACCCACTTCTGTAAAAAGGATTAGCAATCTAACTTGTTTGGTATTATGATACATGTTCAATTTTGACATAAGCAAATTATGTTCTGATAAAAGATAAGTTTTGATCTGATACAAAGGAAGTTTTGTTTTGACATAATTCATACCTTGATATGAAAGGATCATATCCTATTCTGATATTCAATTTTGACATTTATACATTTTGTTATGATATTTATGATTTTTTCTGATGCAAGAATGTTTTGTATTAAATGATGAATCATATTATATTCTGAGACATAATGTTTGAATTACTCTATATAATAAACAATTACAGATTTTTTTGATATGATTTAAAATTATATCTCTGAATTTTAGAAGAATGTTAGAAATAGTCACCATTATACATTATGTTTATTTATTCCCCTTTAAGCTATATGCTTAGCACAATGATTTTGCCTCTTTGCTGGTTCTGATAAGAAGGTTTAAAGACTACGACAAGGACTACCACAGAGGCCAATGAAGAATGTGTTCTATTTTTGAATTTATTTGATTTTGAAAGATGTATAATAGAGATTTGGAGTTGTATTTGACAATATGGGACAGTTTATATATCAATAGAACATTAAATCATTACATAATACATATAATCACTCAAGTTCCCAATTCACAAACATTCATAACTAAACACATCACTTTTTTCATTTCAAACACATTTATATTCATAATTATATTTCATTCCTTAAACAACAAATAAGTTCCAAAATTAGATACTTTGTTATCTAATAACACCTTCGTTAAGTTATTACTTTAATTAAAAACCCAAATCTTATATAACCTTTAATGAACTTATTCCACATCAAACTAGGTCATTTTTAAGCTCAATTAAGTCTATTTAAACCATGATTAAGTACCTTAACCTTATATGGTATAACAATCATCTAAAACCAATATTTTCCACTTCCTAAGTACTCCCCACGATTGTGAGAATAAAACTTATAAATCCCACGATTGTGGGATGAGTGAACCAAAGGTTCACCTACCTACAACCTCCAAATTGTTTCCAAAACTTGACTTCCTTACTTCCATTCAACACACCTTACCAAATTCCATCAATTTCACTTCAATTCTATCTTATTAATGCTTCAATACCTCATCAAATTCATGTAAAAACCAATTCAAAAATCATTCATTCAGTAACTTGCAAATCAATATCTTCCATATCAAAACCAAATCGAAAGTTTTCATACACAGATCATTTTTCTAGCGTTCATTTGGGATCATCTTAACTCATATTTCAAGATAATTTAATTGTCATAAAACTTGTAATAATACAAGCTATCAAGTTTAGTAATCCTTTTCCTAATTATCTTCAACTCCTTCTTCAAAGAACTAACCAAACCAGTCCTTTATGCAACCAAAACACTTCCAAAATTTAGGCAGGTATAGGATGATCTCAACACCCAAAAGACAGCAACATAAAATATACCTTGAGATAGTCCCTTGATGCAGTATATGGAAAGGAGTTTAGTGTGATAGCAAATTAAAATTGAAATAAAATTTAGAGCAAAGAGAGGAGATGATTTCGATGTCTTTAATGAAGACTGTAGAAACTTCTTGCAAGTTCAATACCTAATTTGTTAGGTGTCTTAATCTTGAAGTGGCACATGTCATCAATACATGTATCACATTTTTCCTTCCTTTAAGCTACCAAATGTCACACATCTATTTGTCCATGTGTCACTTAATTAATACTACAAAATGTCATTCAATTATACTATCATTTGTCCCTTATTTACCTATGCCAAATGTCACTAAATGTATAAGCTTAGTCATCCAATTTTCATGTACCGACTTGTCTTGCCACTTGACATTTTCCTTTTCTAAATTTACATTTTAATATATCAAATTTCTAGTGGTATCAATTAATTCCAATTCACTAAGTAGGGTCCATAAAACTAAAAATTCAAGTCATATGCAATTCTCAATCATATCATAATTTTTAACAGCTATCATACATGTACTTTCATGAATAGGTAACATTCCAACTAAGGTACAATTTGAGGCCTTACAACCCATCATAATCTCAACAATTGGATTGTGATAAAGAAGAGAAAGTGGTCAAGACCATTAGGAAGAGGATGAGAGCTATAGGATGGCAAATTTAGGACATTAGAGGGATTAGCCCTAATGTGATGATGAATAGGATTAAGCTAGAAATAGGATGTAAACCTATGAGGGAGCGAGAGAGAAGGTTAAATCCAAATATGTAAGAGGTTATAAAGAAAGAGCTAGTGAAGCTTTTAGATGCAGTGATTATTTATCCCATTTCAAATAGTGAGTGGGTGAGTCCAATATAGAGTGTGCCTAAGAAGGGAGGCATGAAAGTGATAAAAAATGAAAAAGGTGAAAAGATTTCTACTGGGACCGTCACAGGTTGGAGAGTATGTATCGGTTACCAGAATCTCAATTTGGCCACCAAGAAAGATCACTTCCCTTTACCTTTTGTGGACCAAATGATTGAGAGTGTGTTTGGCCATGCAATTTACTATTTTCTTAGTGGATACTCAGGGTACAATCAGGTGGTTATATACCCACAGGATTAGGAGAAGACCACTTTCACTAGTCCTTATAGGACTTTTGCTTATCGAAGGATGTCTTTTGGTTTATGCAATGCACCTTCCACATTCCAAAGGTGCATGATGGCCATATTCGCGGACATCAATGAAAAATTCATAAATGTATTTATGGATGACTTCTCTATCTTTAGAGATTCTTTTAATCATTGTTTGTTTAATTTAGGCAGAGTGCTTCAAAGATGTGAGGAGTCTCATCTAGTTTTCAATTAGGAGAAGTGTCACTTTATGGAACAGGGAATTTTATTGGGCTACAAGATCTCGTGTAAGGGGATTGAAGTGGATCGAGCTCAGACTGAAGCAATTGAAAAGCTAACACTTCCCACCAACATCAAGGGCATCCTAGCCTTCCTTGGTCATGCAGGGTTCTATAGATAGTTTGTTAAGGATTTTTCTCTTATTTCTAGACCCTTAACTCATTTATTAGTTAAATATGTGCCTTGTGTATATGATGGTACTTGTTTGGATGCTTTTAATAGGTTAGAGAAGGAACTTACAATAGCACCCATTCTGACATCACTAGATTGGTCTTTTCCTTTTGAGATTATATGTGATGCAAGCAATCATGCCATTGGTTGTCCTTGGCCAGTTGAAGTAAAAGAAGATGCACGTCATTTACTATACAGGCAAAACCTTAATGGGAGCACAACTGAATTACATAACTACAAAAAGAAATTTCTTATTATGGTATTTGGATGTGAGAAGTTTTGTTCTTATCTGTTAGGCTTAGATGTTATTGCTTTTACAGATTATGCATCATTGCGATATCTTTTTACTAAGAAGGATGCCAATGCTAGGCTTATCTGGTGGGTGCTTCTGTGATAAGAATTTGACATTGAGATTAAAGACAAGAAAGGAGCATAAAATATTATAGTTGACCACCTCTCAAGACTTGAAGGAGGGAACCAATAAGAAGAAGAGGAAATCTAGGAGAGCTTTTCAGATGAGGCTTTAATGATGGTAGACAATCCTTTTTGTCCTTGGCTTGCAAATATTGCAAACTACCTTTTAGGTCGTATTCTTCCTTCTGGTCTCTCTTTTTAACCAAAGAAGCAGTTTATGTTTCAATGTTCTTATTATATTTAGGATAAACCTATACTGTATAAGATATGTGCTGATAATATGATTCGCAAGTGTGTCGCCAAAGATGAAATGCCTGTAATTTTGATGCAACATTATAGCTCACTTTATGCAGGGCATTATAGAGCTAACAAGACTACAGCTCAAATCTTAGAGTGTGAATTCTATTGGCCAACTTTGTTCAAGGATGCTCGAGATTTTGTGCTAAAGTATTATAGGTGTCAAAGAGTGGGCAACATATCGAAGAAGGATGAGACGCTGATTTCAAACATCATAAAGTTGGAGATATTCGATGTGTGGAGCTTGGAATTTATTGGACCATTCCCATCCTCTTTAGATAACACTTACATATTAGTTGGAGTTGACTATGTTTCCAGGTGGGTTGAGGCTGTAGCTACTCCAACTAATGACATCAAGGTGGTTCAAAAGTTCATCAAGATCTTTATAAGATTTGAGTGCCCAGAGTGATTATAAGTGATGGAGGGAGCCATTTTTGTAACAAACTATTTGAGGCTTATGAAAAAATGCAATGTTCATCATAGATTGACAACTCCTTACTACCCCCAAACCAGTGGCTAAGTAGATTTGGTGAATAGAGAGTTGAAGAAAATTTCGGAGAATGTAGTGAGCACCTCAAGAAATGATTGGTTGTTGAAGTTAGATGACACCTTTTGGGCTTACAGGACAACTTTTAAGACACCCATAGGAACTACTCCATATAAACTTATGTATGGTAGGCATGCCATTTACCTTTGGAGTTGGAGCATTGGGCCTAGTAGGCCATTAGGAAGTTGAACATGGATTGAAATCCAGTAGGTGAGAAGAAATTGTTACAACTTGATGAATTTGAAGAGTTGAGGTTTGATGCTTATAAAAATGCCAAGTTGTATAAAGAAAAGACAAAGAAGTGGCATGATGCTCACATCAAGAAGAAGGAGATTAAGAGTGGGGACTTGGTGTTTTTTTTCAATTCACATCTTTAATTATTTCCTAGAAAGCTCAAGTCAAGATGGAGTGGACCCTTTAAGGTTATTCAAGTGTTTCCCTATAGAGCTTTGGAGTTGGAACATAGCAAGGGTGAAGCATTCAAAGTCAATGGTCATAGATGCAAGCCATATTATGGAGTGACATACTAATAATAAAGGGAAGTCATCTCTTTCCTTTCTTCTACTCCTTCATGAATAAATGTGAAATGGTCAAGCTAATGACATTAATTTAGCATGTCTACCTTTCTTTTGCTTGCTTTTGGTTACTTGTGTGTTTGATTTGTTTGGTTTTGATTATGTTTGAGTGTTAACATGTTTTCTTTTCAAATTTCTTGTTGCTAAGTTGATTTTGATGTGTTGGTAGGTTGATTGAATGTTGGAAATGCATGCTAAGCTTCGAAGAAGGCTAAGAATTTGTAAAATTTGGATAATCCATAATCGTGGGAATTGGGTTGTTTCCTACGAACGTGGGAAGGCTCTTCAAAAACTTTGTGGAGCCTTAACCCAAGATCATGGGAATGAGCCTATTTCCCATAATCATGGGAAGCTTTTCTATAAAGCTTCTGGAGCCTTAACCCATGAGCATGGAAATCACAGGGATTTCCAGATCGTGGGATCCTTCAATAGAAGATTTTAAAAACTCTTTTTTCTTTCTTCTTTCTTCACTTTCTCACTCTCACTAACCCTAGCTTTAAAAATCTTTCATCTTTCTCCCAAACCTTAGTATTTGTTCCATTTTTTCATCATTAATAACTTCTTTTACACTTATTTCACATTACCCACTCAACAATTCAAGGATTTAGTGAGTTTCTATTTCTTTCTCTATCTAAAATGTGCTCACCTTTCTTTTGCCTATTTTTGTGGTTTTTCTTCCTCAATTTCTCCAAAGAAGCTTTTCGCTCAAAAACAAATCAACCAATTGAACTTTTAAGTCTCCAAAGAAGGTAAAACTGATATGGAGGCTAATTTTTGCGCCTTATTCCTAATTTTTCTGGAAGAAGAAGGTATAAGATTCTAGGACTTTAAAGATAGAGAATTATTGCCTCCTAGATATTTTGATTTTGAATTGTTAGAAACTCTAGGTTTGAGGTGTAACATTGAACGATTAGGTACAAATATTGGTTGGGGCCATCTAATTCGTTGTGATGTATTGATATACCCAATGATGACAGTATAATTTTTCACCACTGTGTACTATAATCCTAAAATGAACACATTTTGCTTTAATAGGTGGTCCATATAAGCTTGATTATACTGTCATTTGTGCAATTTTTGACTTGCCTAATACGAAAGTTTTAGATGACCATGATGACTTTTTTGTGGATGATTATTGGAAAAGCCTTACTGATGAAAATTTTTTTGGTGACAAGAATGCACCTCACACTTAAATTCATAGCACTAAGCACTTACTGCTTAACAAATTTATGTGCTTAATTGTTTTTAATAAAATTGAAAACATTAAGTGTTCAGCTAAAGAACTTTTCTTTCTTTTATGCATGGATTGCAAAGTTAAAGTAAATACCTCATATCGCATTTTTAGGTCTATTGTGAGTTGCATTAATAAGACAACCTCATATTTTGGTATAGCATACATTGTTACTACTTTGGCTTTGTTTTACAATCTTGATGTGGATAATGTGTGCACTGCTAACCTTTATGTATTTGATGTATCGCATTTAAGATGCTCTAAAAATTTGGAGCTCCATTATATGGACCTCTGAAATACTTAGATGCATACTTATGTTCCAAAATACTTAGATGCATACTTATGTTAAGAATAGGAAGGGCAAGAGCGTAGCCATGTCTCAACCGTCCACTTCTCAGGTGCCTTTGGAGCCCTAAGAAGAAACAATCAAAAAGGAATCAATAGTAGCAGCAGATGTTGATAGGTTTTAGCAAATTCTTAATGAAATGGCCACAAATTATCAACAAATGACGCTATAAATCAATAAGCATGGCAACCAAATGCAACAAGTACAGAAGGAGCAGACATCAAGAAGAAATTCTTCAAGTTCATCCATATGAAGAACATTGAAGTCGCATCTCCTATGCCCCCTCCCCATAATCTCCCTGAGCCTTCTTACCCTTCACTTTTTATAATGTTTTATTTACTTTGTTAGTTATGTTATTTGTTTGCTTGGTTAATATTGTGTTTGATGTTTTGATTTTCTTTTGTGGTTGCCTTGTCATATTGGGGACAATGTGTTGTCCAAGTGTGGGGAGGTGACATTTGCTTTTTTATTTACATTGTTTTAGTTTTTTAATTTATTGTTTGCATTTTGTTGATTATTATGCATGTTTTAGGCATATTAGGTTTTTGTTTTGTGTTAAGCAATGAAACAACGCTTGAATCATTTTGATGAGATTTTGTCATGCTAGTTGGAATAAGATTGAATGCAAGCTTGAAGTCAGATTATGCTACTTGAGTAGAGAGTGAATCATGTTGAATGATGAAAAGTAGTTGATTGTATAAGCTTACTCAATATTTGACACTTAAGAAATGAGGTAGTGTAGAGATGCATAATGAATTTTCATTTTAGCCAATGTTAGGATTGAACCTATATGACCCTATCTATATTCATTTTATTTCTTTGATTTTGTGATGCTTCCTTAGGTTTCTACCTATAGAACTTGCTTTGAATCGATTTGAGTCTACTGAATATGTGCTTAATAGAGACAATTAAGGCCTTTTTTGTGATAACCCTTGGCTTAAATGACATGCCTTTTTATTATCCCTTGCTACCCCCATTGACCCTAACCCTTTTCTTTCTTGAAAACATCATATATTTTAAAACCCCAAAACCCCATTAGCCAACCCATTCACTCACTTAGTAGAGTATTAACTGATGCATTAGTTTGGGATTTTTGCTATAATTCTTTTTCGAGATGAGTTGAGAGATACTTCTACTCTGAGATCACATTGTATTTAGTTGCTATTTTGTTTACTGTTTCCTCAATTATTGAAAAAAAGAAAAAGAACAAAAGAAAAGAGAAAAGGAAAAGAAAAGAAAAGAAAAAGGAAGAACGTTTTGGTAGCATCAATAAATGCGGAGTAGTAGTTTATTTCCATTTGTATCTCCAAAATATGTTTTATTATCCATTTGTTCACTTATTACTTTATGAATGCTTCTGTTTACCCTTTTTGACCCACCTTAACCCTTACCACATTACAACCTGAAACAAGTCTTTTTGATATATTTATGCATGTAATCATTGTATAGGAGAATTGGTTGTGTATTAGCAAGCCTATAGTAGTGTAGTTTCCTATAGGGAGCTTGAGCGAAACACTAACTATCAAACACTTGAGACAAATGAGTGAAACCATGAGGAAGATTCATTATGCATTCATACTTATCTTTGAGTGATGATACCATAGATTGAGTTTGATTATGTTCATTAATCAAAAGTAGTTATGATATATTTAATAGCTTGACAATTGAGTTGGCCAAACTTTGAGGGATTGCATGCTTTGATCTTTATGAAAAATGAGGCTATGGAATTGATTGGTTGAGTTTGATTTTTCTTGAGGATAAGATAATATTTAACTGTAGGGAAGTTGATAATTGTGCATTAGTAGGTGTTTTCTTAAGTATTTGGCATGTGTTTCATGCATAATAGGTTAGTATTATTATATTTTAGGACTCGTTTTGTGTGTTTTTGTTTAGTTTGATCTTCATGATTGTTCTTTTGTGTTTAATGTTGGTTTAAGGTAAGAATTGATCATTTTAGTGTAGGAATGGAGGGTGTACATCATTATGATTGAGCTAGGACTAAAAGAAGAGAAGATGTTGAACCCTGTTTCCAGAGCCCAACAATCGCTCTGATACCAAACAATGCTGGACCCCGTTTTTGGAGCCCAACATTTAGAGTCAAAAGACATGATCTTCATTAACCTGTATTTTTAAAGTCCAACTCTCTCTCTCTATGATACCACAAGATGTTGGGCCCTATTTTCGAAACCTAACTAATGTTTTGGAGTTGATTCCTTGTAGGGTTATTTCAGTGAACCCTCACTTTGCCGTCATCTCATCAGGGTGGCTTGCCCACAGCAGCCTATCACCAACATCACAATTTGACTTCTTCAAGCCAATTGTAGCTCTATGCCTCTAGTTTATTTTGAAATAAGAACCTTCTTATTCAGAGCTCTATAACTCAAAATATGCTTTAAAATCCAAAGTGTGTTCAAAACCTAGTTATGCCCCTCTAACCGATCCCTCATTTTCCTTCCATCAATCTTCTTCTAAATCGACCCAAAAAGCTATAAATTTAATTTATAGATAGGAAAATGCGTCAGGAATCTATTGCTTTAAGAATCACTTAATTTGGAGGTTGGGTTATGAAGTTATGGCCAAAAGAATCAACCATGCTTATGTCCTTAATCATGTTGCACCTGTCTCGGAACAATTGACATAACTTTCACTAGAAATTTCGGATTAAGGTTTTCTTTAAATGGTTTTAAAGAATACTACCATATCTACAAGTTTGATGAAGACCTCAAAGGAAAATTCTATCGTCTAATGGGTCAAAAATGGGCTACACAATAGGATTAGATGAATAGTGCAACAGACGATATGACATCATCAGACGATATGTCCTCAACAGACAAAGCATCCTCACCAGACGATACGTCCTCACCAAATGAAGCATCCTCACCAAAAGAAACGTCCTCACAAGATAATCCATCCTCACTAGATGAAGCTTCCTCACCAAACGATACATCCTTATTAGATGAAGCGTCCTCATCAGGCGATACGTCCTCACCAAAATGTCCTCACCAGATGATACGTCCTCACCAGATGATGCATCCTCACTAGACGATACATCCTCGCAAGAAGATGCATCCTCACTAGACGACATGTAATCACTAGACAATACTTCATCACCATACGATACGTCCTATACTCCTAAACATCTCCATTTATAAGTACCATAACTTTTGACTCTGATATCTAAAAATTTCATACTTTATACCGTTGGAAAGCTAGAAAGATAAGCTACAGCTTTCTAGAAGATAACATTGACTAATTTGTTAGAGTTATGTAAATATAGTGCCTTAGAAAGCAAGTGTATTTACATGTAACTTTATCTTTTTCAGTTAAAGTTTTGTAATGAAAATATTTATTATTAATAAAACAAAAGAGTTTGGCTTTATCTGTGTGAGCGTTAAATATCTAGTCAAAAAGTACCAAGATTCTTTTGTAAGTAATATACATATACATAGAGATGTATGGGAAACATGTATAT
>JAOQMP010042601.1:0-11355 GCA_027563575.1 Erythroxylum pedicellare | reverse complement strand
GGGGACAAGAGGAAATTAGGTTTGCCCCAGTGTGGGCTAGATTTCATAATGTTCTTGTGGAATACTGGGACACTGAAGGATTAGGTAGAATTGCAAGTGCTATTGGACATCACATCCCTTACTTATGGATAATCAGACTGCTAGAATGTCTAGGATTGTCTATGCAAGAATGTGCGTGGAGCTAGAATTGCAAAAAATTTGGTCTTCTTCTTTCCAACTGGCAACTTATAATGAAGAAGGGAAAATAATCTTTAAGGAAATACATATTGAGTATGAATAGAAGCCTGATCAACAAACACAGAAGAAGGAATGGGTACCCACAGGGAGAATTTTTGATACAGGATTACAATAAGAGTTGGAGAAGGGGAAGGAAATTATAACAAATAGTCTAAATTAGCAAAGAAGGGAGCAGGATTCAGTTTTTGAAAGGACACTTAAAAGCAATGAGGAGGCCAAGAACTCTGAGATTCAAATTGAGCAATGTCAGGGTAATGGATCTCAACAGATTGATCAAATCTCTAGGATGGAAATACAAATTGGGAAGGAAGTTAGTCCTTCTGGTAGTTCTACTTAACGGAGCAAGGATCAAGAGAAGCAAGATAACTCGAGTGGAGATCTTGAGGCTCCCAATCATCCTGCAGTGGATCAGGTAGGTACCCATTTATCCTCACCTATTTCTGAATTGGTTCCTAGTATTGATAGTCCTGTTATGGGAGGGGCAGAGGGGGATTTCACTGTGAGGAACAATAGGAAATCTAGGAGGAGACAGAAGTAGAAGACCTTTATTATGGTCTTTTGTTTTATGGATTTAGTCTTTTGGAATGTTAGGGGTATTAACAACCCCAAAAAATAACTGGCTGTAAAAGCTAATCTTAAGAGGTTATCAATTTCTTTTGTTTACTTCACTGAGACTAGGATCAGGTCCCCCCTTCCTTCCTAAAAAATATCTGCTACTCTTTGTTCCCTAAATGGTGTACATATACTAATGTAGAATTCGCTTCAAATGTTAGGATTTTGTTAGCTTGGAACCCAGAGCGTTTTGTCTGTTCCATTCTTAGTACAAATGATCAATTGATCCATTTAGAGGTCTCCCCTTTAAACAAATCCTTTTCCTTTCTTATGACGTGCTTATGGGTCAAATAACCTCAATCATAAGAAGTATCTTTGGTATGAGCTTTCAACTATTAATACCACTGTTGGTAACCTTCCTTAGATTATAGTTGGAGACTTTAATGCTATTTTGTTTCCTCATGAGGCAAAGCCTTTAAGTCCCTCATCTATAAATGACATGAGTGATTTTAGAAAATGTGTGGAAAACTGTGCCCTGTTTGATTTAAACTCTAGCAGCCCTAGCCTTACTTGGAACAACAAGCAATGTGGAGACCTTTATATTGCTAGGAAGCTAGACAGAGCCCTTGTTAATTTGAACTAGAGCTCTACATTTCCCAATTCCTTTTGTGTTTTTCTTAACCTAAACATCTCTGATCAATCTCTAGTAGTGGTAAGGGCTTTAGCAAACCTCCAAAGGAGATTTTCTCATTTCAGGTTTTCGAATTTCCTAGCTTCTCAACTTAACTTCCTTCAGACAGTACAAAATGCTTGGTCCTCTCAATTCCAGGGCACTCTCATGTTCTGTGTAGTGTCCAAACTCAAGTGGGTTAAAAAAACTCTAAAAAGTTTTAATTCTAGTTAGATAGGTGATGTCAATAACATAGTAGAGAGTTGTCAAGCCGCTCTAAATATTATCCAAGATCAAAGGAGGCTATTGCCTAATTCTCTTCAATTGGTGACCAAGGAGGCTGAAGCTATAAATGCTTTAATTAGAGCCCTAGATGACCAGGAATCTTTCCTTAAGCAATCCTCCTATATCAAATTGCTTAGAGAAGGAGATAGGAACACAAAATTCTTTCATAATTCCATATTAGCTAACGAAAACAGAAACAACATCCACTCCTTATTAGTGGAAAATGGTAATAGGATTGTTGGGCTTGAAGAGATTTAAGATCAATTCATTGGATACTTTCAAGCTTCTATTGGGGATAAAAAAGAACCTTCTCCCTTCCCAAGACTTTGTGGAAAATCTGTTCTCTCATTCCTTACTAGAAAATCTCTTAAAATCCCTCATTGTTGAAGTCTCAGCCTAAAAGATTAGGGAGGTTTTTAAATCCTTCAATCCAAATAAGGCTCCTTGGTCGGATGGGTTCAATGGATTCTTCTTTTTGCATTCTTGGCCTATTGTAAGAAGGGAAGTTACTAACGCCATTCAAGACTTCTTTCATCATGGAAAACTTCTAAAAGAGCTCAATTCCACTTTTATCACTCTTATCCCTAAGAATAATCACCCTTCCATAGTGCTAGATTATAGGCCTATCTCTTGTTGCAACATGATTTATATGGTGATTGCAAAATCCATAGCAAATAGGCTTAGAGAGACCCTTCCTCACATTGTCAACCTCAATCAGAGTGCTTTTATCAAGAATCATCGAATATGGGATAACCTACTGCTAGCACAAGAGATTTTTAAGAACTACTATCTTTCAAATAACCATAAGAGATGTTCTTTCAAAGTGGACCTTCAAAAAGCCTATGACTCCATCCATTGGGAATTCCTCCTTAATACACTAGGAGTCATAGGCTTTCCTCAAAAGTTTATAGATTGGATCAAATAGTGTATAACTTCCCCCTCCTATTATATTTTGATCAATGGATCTCCCTTTAAATTCTTTAGAGGGAAATTTGGCCTAAGACAAGGAGACCCTCTATCTCCACTATTGTTCATTATTTGTATGGAAGCTCTCTCAAGGAGTCTGAATGTTTGCATAAATGGGAATTCTTCTTTCAAATACCACTGGAGATGTAAACTCCTTAAACTTACCCATCTCACGTTTGCCGATGACCTTCTATTATTTTGCCATGCTGACTTGAATTCGGTTCAAATATTGTTTAATTGTTTGGGTACTTTTTCTAATTTATCTGGTAGGCACATGAACTCTTCCAAAACAAGTTTTTCTTATCCCCTGATATGGAACCCTTGAGCCATCAAATAGAAGGTATTTCGGGTTTTAAGAAAGGAAATCTTCCCATTCTTTACTTGGGGGTACCTCTCTTAATAGAAAGACTGTCTAAGAGGGAGTGTTTATCCTTATTGGAAAAAATTGATATCAGGATTAACAAATGGTCTCATAAACACCTCTCCTATGCATGTAGACTCCAATTAGTGATTTCAGTCCTCTCTACCTTTCAAGTTTATTGGTCTTCTCTTTTTATTCTTCCATCTTTCATCCTTAAAGAAATAGAATCTAAACTTAGGAACTTTTTGTGGGCTGGAAAGATCACTACTAAATCTCATGCCAAAGTTAAATGGAGTGATCTTTGTAGGCCGAAGAGGGAGGGGGGCTTAGGTATTAAATATCTGGCCTTTTGGAATAATGTACTGCTAAGGAAAAGAATTTGGTTCCTATTTCACGACAAAGAAGCAATGTGGGTTAAGTAGGTGTATACAATAATTCTAAGAAGGAAAATTTTCTCGACTGCTCTTCCTAGTTATAATAGCTCATGGAGTTGGAGAAAGATTTTATTAACGAGGGATAAAATAGGGAACCAATTCAGATTTAAGATAGGGAATGAGAATACTACTCTATTATGGCAGGATCTTTGGCACCCTAGAGGGATCTTGAAGTATTTTTCTACACCGAAAGTGATCAGAGCTTCCTATGACAGCTACAGTTTCTAAAGTAATCAGCAATAATGATTGGTATTGGCAAGAGATAAATGTCGAACCAAGTAGTAATCTTGAGCCTCTACATTACCTACCTAATTATTCTAGACCTGATTGTTTGGAATGGATGGCTAGCCCTTCAAAATATTATACTAATAGCTTAGCGTACAATTTCTTGAGACCCTCGATTCAAAAGGTTTCTTGGGACAACCTAGTTTGGAGCAAAATTAATAGCCCTAGGTGTTCTTTCATATTATGGCTAACTTTTCTTAAAATACTGCAAATGCGAGATAAACTCCTCTACCTTCACACACCAAATCATTGCTCCCTGTGTAATTTGGATAATGAGACCACAAAATATTTGTTCCTTCACTCCAAAGCAGTGTGGGTAAATTGCCTTAATCACTTTCAAATACATCTTCTCAATTTGATAAACCTTCACTCCATTCCAAATTGGTTCAACCAACTAGTAAATACTCGAAACTATGACACCAACCTTTTCACCATTCTCCTTTCTGTTACTATCTATAATATGTGGAGTGAAAGGAATGCTCGAATCTTCAAAGATGAAGCCTTGAATGTGTGGCGCCAAATGCCATAGTGATATTTTAAGTTATGGAACATCTTCTCTCAAATACTGAGAAAAGGTAAGTGTGGGAGTATTTATTCTCTAACAATTTCTCTGCAGGTTTTTATTTAAGGTTGAACAAGGGTGAGTATCAACTCCCTCTTTGGTATAAAAGCAAAGGGGAAATCAGCTCCAAGAAAATGCTTGTTTGAATCAATATAGGCAGCATGGATTAGACAATCAATGGTCACTCCCTTTGTAGCATCAAATGGCCTTAATATATGGATGGTGACCAGAAGAATAAAAAATGCTCCTATCAATGGAGATGGGCGAGAGGTGGACAAACTTAATAGTAAATAAAGAAATGAGAACGACATAGCTCATCTTACATGATTTTGGATGTCAGCTTAGCTTGTGCTTTATTAATGTTGCTTGATTTGTTGTTGGTATACTGGTGTTAATAGATTGATATTTTAGCTTTGAAAGATCACTTGGTAGGAAGGTAGTATAGAGTATGGTAGCCTATTTGTTGTAAAGAATTAGGACGTTAGGTCTTGTGAATCCTTTTGGTAGCTAAGGGATACTCTTTAGGAATCTCTAACTATGTACATAACGTTATATTATTTGTATAAAATTTCTTCTTATTAAAAAAAAAATATTAAAGAGAGGCCCCTCCTAACCATTTCACCAATTGTAACATCGCAAGTGTTGTTGGGCTTAGCAGTACCCTTCCAGAGGAAGCGAACACCGCTTGGATTCAGGAATAACCGCAGTGCCTTGAAGTCCAGTCCAGGAAGTGGCTAATGCCCATGTAAACGAGTTGGTTTGACTTTGGACGGTTCCTGTGGTTCCATCGCTCAGCGATCAAACAAAACATAGCCAGTAGACCCCTCTAGCAAATAGCAACCCATAAGAATATGTTCTATAAGAATATGTAAAATATTAATGCAATTGTGTACTCACCAACAATTTCGCTTTCAATTCACTCGCAGCTTCTTCACTATAATTATCCCTTTATCTATAGTATGCAATCTTCGGCCATAAGCATATATGCCACAGCACTTTTCCCGCCGAAGTTTCTAACTTTTTTGCCGCAAGGTCCGGTTTTTGTGGCAAGACGCCATTATTGCAGGCCGAGAATGGCTTCGTTAGGTGGGTTTACTGTAAAATCACAATTGGGGTCTGCTTCAAATGAAAATAGTGGGTTTTCTACTTTGATAGAATTTATGAGCAGTGAAGGAACCCACGTTGGAGATGACTTAGTGGTGTTGTTTGACCATATACAGTATGCTTGCAAGAGAATTGCAGCTCTTGTGGCTTCTCCTTTCAATACTAGTCTTGGTAAACAGAGATTTATTGCTGCTGATAGCAGTGGCTCAGATAGGGATGCATCAAAGCCGCTTGATATTGTATCGGTATGCTAGCTCTTGCGTGAATCTCATGTATGTCACGTTTTGGTACTTTAACTGCGAGCGGTCATGTATTGATGCTCATGATTTTGGTTCCTGGAGAATTTTGATCAAACTAAAAAATCTGTCACTATGCGTGCTTTACGGTTGAAGATGATTTGTTCGGTTCCATGGAGTTAATGGTCTGTTATTGTATGCAAGCTGAGATAAAGTCGTAATGTTACTTGAATTGCTAGTGCTTGTCTCTAGCAAAATAGAATCCAGTGGCTTGTCCTAGCTATACCTTCCAACCCTGAACTCATTCAGGGAAATGGATCTGGTTGTTCTAGCCTGTTTATAACTGGCTTGTTTTGTTGTGATTCGTCCTCATCCAGTCAAGTTACTAGGATGAATAAAGAACTTTATCCTTTTTTGGTTCTATCTGAACTCTATAATGTGGTTTTATTGACTGCAGAAGATCGTCGTGAGTGTTTCTGTTGCTAAAAGCAACATCATCGTCTCTTTTACCAACATATTTGATGAAAAAAAAAAGAAAAAACACTGATATACTTTATTGGTCAATCTATCTCGTGTTTGCAGAATGAAATCATTCTACGTTCCCTACGAAATTCTGGAAAAGTGGCTGTCATGGCTTCAGAGGAAGACGATGCTCCAATTTGGTTAAATAATGATGGTCCATATGTAGTGGTAACGGATCCTCTCGATGGGTCTCGGAATATTGATGCCTCCATTCCTACAGGAACAATTTTTGGAATTTACAAACGCCTTGTGGAGCTGGATCATTTACCTGAGGAAGAGAAGGCTATGCTGAATTCACTACAATGTGGAACCAGACTTGTTGCTGCTAGTTATGTACTTTACTCATCAGCTACAATACTCTGTACTAGCTTTGGCTCTGGAACGCATGCATTTACACTGGATCGCTCCACAGGAGACTTCATTTTGACCCACTCAGACATTAAAGTTCCTCGTCGAGGTGATATATCCTATTCCTTTATTTTCTGCGGGAATTTAACATATCTCATGCTAACTTAGTCTTAAATTTAATTATCTACCATTATAATTGCAAATTTCTTTGTGTTTTGATCGTGTGGCCTAGTTATAACGGCCAGTGTGTACAGTGTTTCCCTACAAGACGTCTTTGCTTATTAGAAGTATGGGCACAAATTTATATCAGCTTAAAGCGTCTGTCTGCCATCTCAGGGCAAATTTACTCTGTAAATGATGCACGATATTTCGACTGGCCTGAAGGATTAAGGCAATATATTGACACTGTTAGACAAGGGAAAGGAAAATATCCTAAAAAGTACTCCGCCCGATATATATGTTCTCTTGTGGCTGATTTCCAGCGGACCCTGATGTACGGTGGAGTAGCAATGAACCCAAGAGACCACCTTCGTCTAGTTTATGAGGCAAACCCTCTTAGTTTTCTTGTGGAGCACGCTGGTGGCAGGGGTTCTGACGGTAAAACTAGGATTCTTTCAATTCAACCAGTAAAGCTGCATCAGAGGCTCCCTTTATTTCTTGGAAGCTTGGAGGACATGGAAGAGCTAGAGAGTTATGGAGATGTACAGCAAAAGGTGAATCCTGGGTATGAAGTTTGATGCTACATTAATTTCCACTTCCTTGGCATGAATTGGAGTAGACAGAGATGATAGCAATTTAAGACAGAGGATTTTACTTCAAGGTGGCAAACAATAGGACCGAAGCTACTGGCAGAGGAAAGCTAATTTTCTTGTCTTTAGTATTCACCAAAATTAGTGTGTGGAAGCCTCTATGTAGCTGCAATACTAGGGTTTTGTTGAGATTTGCATCTGTTTTATCGCAATCATAATTGTAGTAGGTAGTTCGTCAACTTGGAACTGAAGCACATAGAATAATCCCACTAGTTCACGTGATTACCCATGTCAGTAACACTTTTGGTTTCTTAAAGCTTATGTGTTTGGGTTCCAAATATGCATCAGGAAACAAAATTTGGTTATTTGAAGCAAAAATGATTTCTCTAAACTTGTGTTTGTTTCATGTATCGCCTCTTATCATTCCTCCAAGTCTCGTGTCTCCTCTCGGACCTCTCCTTATGTTAGAAAATATAAAGAGAGAGATAAAACGAAAACACTTTTGGGCAATAATAAGAATTATTTCCAAACCTGATAAGAGGCTAATACAAAATAACATCGACGTTAAGAGGAAAGACAAAAGTTTTGTTGTTATACAATTAGGGTATAACTAATTATTCCTTTTTCAAAGGTTACAGAAGCTTCTCAATTCGGGTTGGTGAGAGGCGAAGCACAGATGGCGAGAATAGCAGCGTGATTATCCCGTTCTTCCTCTCTTTTTTTATTCACACATGATGGATCTCATCTCAGGTAAATCACAGCTCTCAGCAACTTTTATTGTATAACAACGGATCCTTGCGTATACCTTACCTGGAAGAAAGTTTGACAAGCTGTCAAGTACGATAAAATTATCAACTGGGCATCTGCAATAAGAAGCGTCTACTTCCCCTTCATTTTCTTTGGATAACTTCTGATTTTGTGCTTCTGGAGCACTTACAACTTTACTACTCCCCATTTTAATTTCTTTTAACAATTCTTAAACATTACCTGTAACTAATAAATCTTCCAAATATTATAAAATTAATTCAGCACTCACCATTTGCAGCAGTTTTCACAAACTTGGATCATTCTCACTATTCACAGGATCATATTTGGTTAAATAAGATTTAACCTTATCACTTAAAGCTTGTTCAAAGTCTTTTGATTTTACATTTTATTTTTTTGTAAGCTTTTAGAAGCTTGTTAATATACTTCGAGCGTGGAAGGTTGGAGACCCTTAAAAAATATGTACTCGTGAGCGCGAAGAGGTTCGTCAAATTACTGTTTAGTTTTTATATTCAAACACTCAAGTTGGATACTTAAGGACTGAACGTAGGTTTGGATTGTAAGTCGAACCAATATAATCGACAACTGTGCATTATTTCCAGAAGAATATAAAAAAAAGTCCTATTATTCTATAGTAGAGGAAATGTAGGACAAATTATAAGTTATGTTTGAAGGAATAAATGAGGTAAAGAAGCATATAATAAGTCTTTTAGTACATTAATACGAAACTATTGGCATGAAACAAGAAGAGACCATAGAAGAATTCTTCGGATGCTTCAACAACTTCATCACCACCTTAAATGTACGGCATTTTATATATAGCGTATGTTTGTATGTTTAATGAGACCATTTGAAATTAAATCCCTTATTAAATATTAAGTACATGTTGAGAACACAAATTTTACCTTCCATTATTTAGGTAGAGTTTTATTTATTATATGGCTTGCTGATTGATTCAAGGAATCAAGAGGAGGTTCTCTATTAGGGATTTGTTTGAAAATTTTAATAACTTGATTTCTAATAATCAGGTGAACTATTTATTTATTATTTTGTGTCGTTTTATTGTTTCGGAGCACAATTGCTAAATTAGCTCGATTCTCTCTAACCAACTGAATTACAATCTTAGGGAAATGAAATAGAGTATACAACATACATATTCTTATGATTTCATTCAAACTCTTTCTATTTGCATTTTTCATTCTATTTCCATTTTATTTTCAAATTGCCACCTTATATCTATAGACATATATGTGATATATCTATCATTAAAACTCTTATTTTTTTGGTTAATAATAGTTCAAGTAAGTTTGAAATAAGCCCCACAAAAGTTTTAGGCTAATAATAACTCTAATATGTTTTATCTTAAATTATTAGTTCTTACTTAAGGTTATCTTTGGTTGGGTACGTTATTAATTGAATGAAATAAAATAAAATATTATTTTATCGTTTGGAAGAAAAGTTTATAATAGAATGAAATGGAATAGGATTGAAGGGGAGGGTTTAACATTACATCCTATTTCATCCTAAACAGTAAAAATTAGATATCTCCGACTTAGGGGGGTTTAAAATGGAAGGTAAAATGATAAACAACATTTTATTATATTACATTATGAACCCTTCCATTCCTCTCAAATAACAATTTTCTAATATTAGATCCATTTACATTCCATTTCATTAAAAACCTTAAATCCAACCAAACATAGCCTAACTAAATTTGTATGATTTGGATGAGTGACTCAGGAATATATGAAGTTAAAGGAAAATTCAAAATATATACAAGGTATGTTTTGGTAAGACTTATCACCTATTGGTAATAATGTTATCTCTACCTAGTTGATAAGTGCAAAATATTACATCTTTTATCCTTCAAAATTTAGTCTATTTAGTTATTTTTATTACAAGTTTGGGCATGATTATTCATATTTTATTAGTTAAGACCTAAAATTATTTATTACGAATTTGACTACAAAATTGGCCTAAATTCAACTGTTTTTATTAGGCTTAATGGACTGATATAATTTGGTAAAGGCATAAACTGCACAATACCAGCATAAAAATTAAAGACCAAAACGGCAACACCCAATAAGCAAAACATGACAGCAGTGTACAGGAGAGCAGAAATGCAAGGGTACAGTCCAAAGAACATTAAAACGATAGTAAAGAGAGAAAGCAACAGAAATAAAATGAGCAGAAACGACAATGCGGAGGGTAACCCAGTCCAGAAGCAGCAGTCCAAAGTAAAACGTGACAGCAGTAAGGAGCGCCGAAACGCTCCAGCATATGAGAAAAGTTTTAAAACGAAAGTCCAATGAGGGAGCAATTAAGCAGAAAACGTCAGCAGGAGAGTAAATAAAGAGCAAAATGAGAACATCAAAGGAAATAAAATGTCACAGCAGATGAGAATAAAATGCAACCAAAACGCAATCAGCTGGAGGTGAAGAAGCATCGTACAACAGGGCAAAAGAGGGAAACGACACAACAAAATAATTAAAATGCACTGCACCTGGCAAAAGATGAAGCATCATATAACAGCAGTCCAGACAGAAATGTAAACAACACAGCAGTGAAAAGGGATGTTCTCTGTTCCAATTCTCTTCAAAATGGGAGAGATAAGAGGAAGCTTATAAAAGAGCCATAAAAGTGCAGCTCTTGGTATGTCTCGGGAGCCAATAAAAGAAAGGACAGCAGTGGAAAGAAAAAAAAAAGGATCGAGCATATCACTTGAATTAGGAGTCACATAAAACTTGTGAGCTATTGGTGAAGAAGGCTATTGCAAGGAGGTATTTGGGTGGTATGAGACTTACATATCTATCGAAATTGAGCTGGATCAAGACCTTTGGTAGAAGGATTCTGCGCTTAGAGCTATCGGGTCAAAGCAATCGTCAAACTGTAGAGTCCGGGCTATCAATCGAATGAGTCTCTCTCACTCTTACTCTCTTTGTATCTAGTTCTTTATAATTTAATTTGTTTAAAAGTTTTTAGAACTTCAATTTGGTTCTTTGTTTGGATAATTTGAGAAAATCTTTTTCAATTTATTCTAGAGTTACGAGTATTTCAATATTTGTGCTATGCTCGAGCCAATTTATTTACGATTCATGTTCTTATAGAATTGAGAGACATCTTGATATATTTGAATTTGAATTGATTGCTATTACTTTCTCTTTAGTCCGTAATTGCTATTGAGTCTAGCAATTCGAGTAGTAACTATTAAATTGTTAGTCGGTCAAAGGGTTGAAATTTAATTAGAGTGTTGCATGATATAGGAATTTCGCTTGCTAG
>JAOQMP010042582.1:0-11355 GCA_027563575.1 Erythroxylum pedicellare | reverse complement strand
TAATTTCATTTGCAATGTACAATTATCCCATGGACTTTATCATATACATCTAAGCATGCACAAGATAAAGAATGCTTTAAATAATTTGTCACTAAACTACAAACAAAGCAATTGGCTGTAGGGCATAAACCAACATCAAGATGGCCTTTCCATATAATGAACAAGAACTCAAGGCTCTCTCCTAAGTGGGGAATACTAGATAATGGAGAATTTAAGCTAAACATGAATAGAACTGGTCTGGTGTTCATGGGAGGTATGTGGAAAATTTTGAGTTTTATTGGATAAATTGAGAACTAGGTGTTTAAAAGATGTTTCTTGGGTTATGGGCTGGGAATTTCGCTTTGATGAATGAAACAAATTTGTAAAAACTTTTTTTAACTACAAATTCGTCTCAAGGTTTGGTTCAATAAGGTGAATGATTGAAAAGTTATGGAAAGTTTTCTAGGAATATGTCTGACTAGGTGATAGAATGAAGATGGTCGAGAAAATTGGCATGTTTGGTCAGGCTAGAATTTGAAGCAGGTAAAATGCTTAACAAGTGAATTGTAGGTACAATATGTATAACAAACTTGTTTTTGAAATTTTTTTGGTTTGGAGAACGAGGGAAAAGATAAATGGGATTTCGTGATTGGAATTTGGACTGGACAATATAATGAGAATGGTTGAGAAAATGGGTGTTTTTGATCAGGATGGGATTCAAACTGGGTAAAATAGTTAACTGGATATTTGTAAGTCAGGACGTGAATAACAAACCTACCTTTGGAAGTTTTTCAATTCGATGAACAAATGAAACAATAAACTAGAAATTGTGACTATAACTCGGATAGAATCTGGAAATCGAATAACATAAGGACAAATTGAATGTTTTTGGCACACAAACAAATCCAATGATTATTTTCGGAAAACAATCAATCAAACCCTACAGAACTTGATTTTCCAAATAAGAGAAAATCTCGCAAAAAATTTCATTCACTTTTCTAGTTCTCTTCTGAATGGAAACAAAATAGCTTAAATAAGGAGAATGTTGAGAATAAGGACAGTCACATGTTGACTTCTCTTATTCCTTATAACAGCCGAATTTAACACACTAAATAATAACTAATTAAGTCTTTGAAACCACATAATTAAAGTTAAAAACTCAGAATTAAAATGAAAATTGTAAAATAGCAAAGTAAATAGGTGAAAATAAGTAGTAAAGTTTGTAAAACCAGACAAAAATAAGTAAATTTAAACCAAATTAGTAATTCCTGACCAAAGATAAAATGAGATCACTTTGGCTGGCCTTCTCATCCATCTTAGGCAACATTTTGGGCTTCTAATTCTGCATTAAAGTGCTTCGCATGAGTCCAAGCCTTATAGTCACCAAATGGCTTCAATAAGGCTTGAAATGTAAGAAAACAAGTCAGCCTAATTTCTTCTTCAATTGCTTGATCAACAGTAGCTTCTTTATCTTCACCAATGCCCATAGCTTCATTGTCTTGGATGGATAACTTGGATGGTTGTCCATCATCCTTTCCCTTTTAGGAACTGGCCCCAGTTGTTGAACTTGGAATTGTCATGGTGTCTTCCACATAAACTTTAAATCACTAACATTGAAAGACTTGGACATGTTGTATTGACTAGGCAACTCTATTTTGTAAGAATTGTTGTTGATCTTCTTCAGCAGTTTGAATGGACCATCTTCCCTATTACTAAGCTTGGACTTTCTAGCCTTGGAAAACCATTCTTTCCTCAAATAAATCCACACTAGATCTCCTTCCTTGAACTCCTCAAGCTTCTTCTTCTTAGCTTGTCTTTTGTAAGCTTCATTATGCTTCCTTATGTTCTCCTCAACCTGCTCATGAATGTTGACAATTTCCTTGGCCCTTTTCTCAGCTTGTAGGCTCTTGCAACACCCATCTTGCACAAATGGACTAAGGCTAATAGGATTCAATGGATTGGCCCCATAAATAACCTTAAACGGTTAGAATTCAGTTGACTTAGACCTAGAACAATTATAAGCAAACTTGGCTTGTGGCCACATGGCATCCTAATTCTTTATTTTTCCTCTTAAAAGACTTCTCAAAATTCCCCCAAGTGACCTATTTACTACCCCGGTCTGGCCATTAGTTTTTGGGTGAAAGGCTATGCTAATCTAGCCCATAACACTCTCCAAAAATGACTCACAAACTTCACATCTTTATCACTCATTATACTCCTTCGAATGCCATGCAATTTGACAACGTTATGAAAATAAAGATCCATCACATGTTGAGCATCATCAGATTTACAATATGGTATGAAATGGGCCATTTTAGAAAATATTTCCACAACTACCATTATGCTATCAAATCCCTTCTTTATTCTAGCTAATCCTAAGACAAAATCCATGCTCACATCTTCCCAAGGGTTATTTGGTACAAGTAGGGGTGTGTAAGGTCTGTGGTCTTAGGATGTCATTTTAGACCTATTATGTTGGCCCCCAATTTTTTTTTCTTGATAAATAATCATGATTAGATTAAGTTTAGGGTCTTACTAGATTAAATTAGGTTGGAATTAATTAGCATGTTAATGTGAGTAAGATAATAGATATAGGTTAAGGGAATTAAAGTGTTAAGGTGATAAGATTGCATAAGGGGCATTGTTGGAACATCAATTAAGTTATAAAGTCTTAAGGCATTGAAGGAAGAGAAAATAGGAAGAAGGAATTGTAGGCTCGTGTTTTAAAAGACAAAAATGTTGGTGAAGAAGGAAAGAAGAGAGAAAAGACAAAAATAAGAAACAAGGAAGTGAGAGTGTCAGTGGTTGAGAGAAAAAAAGAGAGTTTAGCTTGGTTTTAATTTTTCTAAGCCTTTAAGAGAGATTTTAAGAGTGAACAAGAAGGGAAAAAGAAAGAGGAAGATTAGAGATTCCATTAGAGCTAAGAAGTTCATTGTTTGGTGAAGATTTAAGGTAAGCTTATGTTAAATCTTTTGGATTTTGGAAGGGTTTTGGTTTAAAGGGCTTAGAAAATGCATTGGTTTAAGTATTCTAGGATCAATTCATGCATAGGTTTCTTTAGGTTTCCAATTGGAGTTCATTTTGAATGAGGTTCTTTTGTCAATGTTGAAGGGAGGCAAGAGAGGCAAGAGGAGAGACATCCTTGAATAAGTTTTCAAGCAAAGAAACCAAGGTGGGTTACATAATTGAATAATAAGCCATTAATGTTTCTTTCAAGAAAAGAGAAATAAATGTTTTCAAATACTTTTAAAATGTACATTCATTGTTTTTAAAATTCTTTAAGAAAGTGCTATATGTGTGTGTATGAAGTTGTGGATAAACTATGAAACAAAAATGGAAATGATTTCGAAAAGATATCAAGTATATGAAGTTTTGTTTTGAAAATGTGCCATTTGGGCAACAAGTTTCCAAGATGTGAGATGCATGGTTATGTGGGTTTGTGGTGGCCCCCTAATTATGTCAAGTGCACTTGACCAAAGGCTTATCTCACCTGCCTGCTAGTGGCATAGAGCTCCTTCATGGACTCCCCTAAGTTCACGGCTACATAAGAACCTTATGGGAATTATGTAGTATGTTTTGTTTTAGATCTACTCAAACCATTATGGTGTGTTTATGTGTTTACATGGGTTATCAAGTTTGATGATTGTTTTAATTATGCAAGTTGATAAATTTATGTTATGTGGATTTTTCATGAAAATTGTTATGATCATGAGTGTTTTCAAGAGTTTTTACTTGTTATCAATTTATAAAGCTATTTCCCATGAGCTTTTAACTTACCCCCATTTCCTCCCCATCTACAGGCGATGAACAAGATATGAAGTGATCAAGCCGAGAGTCAAGGCATCACTCCTATTTGCATATTTTTGTTCTTTTAAAGTTAGATCATGTAAAACAAGGCTTTAGTCGCATTTTGAGGAACTATTGATTCTGTAAAGTTAATATTTCTAGATTATGTTGTAAGGTGGCTCGAAATGCCTACTAAAGCGTTGTAAAAAAATTATTCTTTTGATATTAATGATAAGTGAATGGTGCATGGATGATGTGAGTTGAATTTAGATATACGTGAAGAAGCAATGAACTTGAGTTAATGATTTTGGAACATAAATCCTTGGTGTATATATATCTATATATCTATATCTATATCTATATATATATATATATGTATGCATAAGTGAGATGTTATGGAAAGGAAGATAGGAATTATAACTGATTAAATGTAGTTGAAGGTGATGAGACAAATGAGTTAAGATTTGAGAGTTTAATGAAATCATTTTGGTAGCTGAAGGTTTATGCTCAGGACATTCCAAGTTTGCATAGTGCAAAATTCCATGTCTTCCATAAGGGAAAATTCATGTTCTGACTTTAGGGAAAAATCTGGATTAATCTAAGATGAATTTGACAAGCTGAATTCATGGAATTGTATCTTTTTTTTTGATCTTTCCAACGCTATAAAGTATGAAGTTTTTAGATACCGGAGTAAGAAGTTATGATCCTTATAGGATAGATACTCAGGAGTATAGTTTGTATCGTCTGATGACGTCATATCATTTGATGACGTCATAGGGTGCTTCGTCTTATGAAGATGCTTCGTCTGGTGAAGATGTATCGTCTTATAAAGACTTATTGTCTCGTGATGACATGTCGTCTAGTGAGGACGTATCGTCTTATGAAGACGCTTCATCTGGTGATGACTTATCGTCTTGTGAAGATGCTTCGTCTGGTGATGACGTATCTTCTTGTGAAGATGCTTCGTCTTATGCTGACGCTTCGTCTTGTGAAGACGCTTCGTCTTATGCTGACGCTTCGTCTTGTTAGAACGCTTCGTCTTTTGAGAGCATTTCGTCTTGTAAAGACGCTTCATCTTATACTAACGCTTCGTCTTATAAAGATGCTTCGTTTGGTGATGACGTGTCGTCTTGTAAGGACGCTTCGTCTGGTGAGGACACTTCGTCTACTAATGACACCATATTGTCTTATGTACTGTTCACCTAATCCTATCATCTGGTCACATTTTTTATGCTCTAAGTGATAGATTTTGCCTACGAGTCTTCATAAAAGTTGTAGATCTGGAAGTCTTCTTCGAAAAAATTTAAAGAAAACCTTAATCCGAAATCTCTAATGAAAGTTATGCCAATTGTTCTGAGTTAAGTACAATGTGATTGAGGACATGAGCAAGGTTGATTCTTTTGGCCATAACATCATAACCCAACCTCTAAATTAAGTGATTCTTGAAGCAATGGATTCCTGACACATTTTCCTATCTTTTAATAAAATTTTTAACTTTTGGGGTATGTTTGAAAGAGATTTTGGAAGGAAAATGAGGAAGCAGTCAGAGGGGCATAACTAGGTTATGAACACATTTTGGATTTTGAAGCATATCTTGAGCTATAGAGCTCCAAATGAGGTGGTTCTTGCTTCAAAATAAACAAGAGGCTAAGAGCTACAATTTTTTTGAAGAATTCAAATTATGTTTTAGTGTTTAACTGATGTGAGCACATCACCCTTATGGGATAATGGCTAATGAGGATTCATGGAAATAACCTTACAAGGAAGCCCGCTTAGGCTTTATGACTTCGGATTGTTGGACTCCGAAAACTTCAATGTTTTAGGCTCACATTCTCACGACTCAGATGTTGGACTCCATAAGCAGGGTCCAACAGCTGTGGTATCAGAGCGACTAGGTTTTGGTCCAGGTCTACGACTAGGTTTAGGAGTATCTTAGGCTTGAAATGGGTAGTTTAAGAGATGAAAGGAATGTGCATTGTTTTAAATGAACAGCTTGCAATGTTTTGAATTGTTGCATATTATTTGAAACTGTTTTGCATGAACTAAATATTTTCAATGGTTTTTAATTGATAGAGTGAAAATGTCACCTCGAAGGAGAACTCGAGGAGCTCTGACTCGATCTGGCTCTCACCAAGGGAGCACGGATGAATCCCTTGTCGGACAAGATGCGAGGACACATTCTGCTCCGGATTATAAGGCACCTAGTATGCAACAGGAAGTGCCTCCACCTCCTCCACCGATGCCTCAAGCAAACCCCATGGATCCACAATTCTTTCATGCCTTTGCTTAGGCTTTCTCATATGCCATGGGCCAAGGGTCTCAAGTCCCAATGCAAGCTCTAGTGGAGAGGACTGGTTAGTATGATAAGCTCCGCAAGTATGGAGCTGTAGATTTCAATGGGACTATAAATTCGGAAGAGGATAAAGCATGGATAAAGAGGACAAAGAGAGTCTTGATTCAAATGAAATGCTCTGATGAGGAGAAACTGAACTATACAGTCAGCTTGCTACAGGCGGATGCATTCCACTGGTGGGAATCAGTACCCCACAGTTAGGTTATGCCTCTAGTACTGTCATAGAGAGATTTTGGGCAAGTCTTCAGGAAGAAATACCTTTCGAGGTTTTATATACAAGAGAAGGCTAGGGAGTTTTTAAATCTCATATAGAGGGACATGAATGTGAGTGAATATGAACTGAAGTTCACCCAACTGTTACGGTATACGGCTAAGATTGTTGCCAATGAGGAGGATAAGTGTTGTAGGGAGGTCTCCACTTGGGGATCAAGGAGAAAGTCTTGATCCACAATTTTTGTAACTACCAGCAGTTGGTAGATGCTGCACTCCAAGCTGAAAAACTGGAGAATATAAAGAATGAAGTGAGTAGAAAGAGCAAGAATCAGGAGCAGTTTTCCAAGAAAGGGGTGAGTGCTTTAATTCATGGGAGGGGTATGAAGAGTTTCCACACACAGAGTGAGGTGGGGAGTAGTGGCTCAGCTAGGAACAAGCAACTAAGGGCAGTTTCAGTGCAAGTTTCAACCACAGGGGGTAATAATAGGGTGGAGAGGAGTAGGAACATGAATCCCCAATGAGAGCATTGTGGAAAGCTTCACAAGGGAGAGTGCTTCAAGGTCCTTGGAGCATGCTTCCGATGTGGAGAAAAAGGACACAAGATGAAGGATTATCCCCAAGCAACAAGGCAAGAGAGGTCACAGTTGCAAGCCCCAAGGAGAGTAGAAACAGGAGGGACCAGGCCAATCACTGAGGTAGGCAGTTCTGGGGCTGCAAGGAAGGTTGCTCCTCTAGGAAGGCCAAGAGGTCAGGCTCAGGCAAAGGTTTTCGCCTTGACCGGAGAGGAAGCTACAGCCGCACCTGAAGATATTACTGGTATGGCTCAGTTATTTAGTTTTGAATTATATGTTTTGATTGATTCTGGCTCCATACATTCATTTGTTTTTGCAAGCATGTCATTACATGGTGTGAATTTAGGGATTTTGGATAGTCCTTTCATTTTTAGTACTCCTCTAGGAAGGAATGTGATAATAAGTCAAACGTATAGAGAATGTGAATTCTTCATCGATGGTGCTAGATTGGTAATGGACTTACTGCCTCTAGACCTAAAAGGTTTGTACATTATACTTGGAATGGATGCCATAAAGAAGTATCATGCGAAGTTAGATTATAGCCTTAAGGAGGTGAAATTTGATCTGGGAAATAGTAAGAAGGTGATTTTTAGAGGGGATATGAAAACACCATCACCAAGAATTATTTCAGCTTTACTAGCTGACAGGATGATGAAAAAGGGAGTGAAGCCTTCTTGACACATGTTGTGGACGTTGATATGAATGAAGGGAGGTTAGAGTATTTTTCGGTTGTAAGAGAATTTCCTGACATGTTTCCAGAAGATGTGCCTGGCTGGCCACCAGTGAGGGAAATCAAATTTGCCATTGACTTGATTCCTAGAGTTGCACCTATTTCTGTACCACCCTATAAGATGGCTTCAGCTGAGCTGAAGGAGCAGTTGGAAGAACTGTTAGAGAAGGGGTAAATAAGACCGAGTTCATCACCATAGGGAGAGCCAGTTATATTTGTTAAGAAGAAGGATAGGACATGGCACATATGCATTGATTATCGAAGACTTAACAAGGTTATTGTTAAGAATAAGTATCCACTGCCCTAGATTGATGATCTGTTTGACAAGCTGCAGGGAGTAAGGTTCTTTTTCAAGATTGATCTCAGGTTAGGTTATCACCAACTCAGAATCAAGGAGTCTGATGTAAGCAAGACAACCTTTAAGACTCTTTATGGGCATTACGAGTTCCTAGTCATGTCATTCGGACTGACCAATGCTCCGGCTACATTTATAGATCTTATAAATAGGGTCGTCAAGGAGTATCTGGATTAGTTTGTTATAGTGTTTATCGATAACATTTGGGTTTATTCCAAGAGTGAAGAGGAACATGAGGAGCATCTCAGGATAGTTTTGCAAACCCTGAGGGAGAAGGAAGTTTATGCCAAATTCAACACATGTGAATTATGACTTCACGAAGTAATTTTCATTGGACATGTGATATCGAAAGATGGGGTGCATGTGGATCTAAAGAAAATTAAAGTAGTGGTAAATTGGTATGCACCAATGACAGTGACAAAAGTGAGGAGTTTTCTGGGTCTGGCAAGTTATTATAGGAGATTTGTTAAAGGATTTTCTATGATAACTACTCCAATGACTAAGTTGTTGAGGAAGAATCAGAAGTTTATCTGGAGTGATGAATGTCAGAAGAGCTTTGAGGAGCTTAAGCACAGATTGACAAGTGCACCGGTTTTGATCTTGCCTACTAGAGATGAAGGTTATATAGTTTATAGTGATGCTTCAAGGAAGGGTTTGGGTTGTGTATTGATGCAAGCAGACAAGGTGATAGCTTATACTTCACGGCAGCTGAAATCTTATGAACTGAATAACCTGACCCATGATTTGGAATTGGCAGTAGTAATTTTTGCTCTGAAGATTTGGAGATATTATTTGTATGGGGTTCAGACGAAGATTTTTACAAACCATAAAAGTCTCAAGTATTTATTAAGTCAAAAAGAGCTGAATTTGAGACAGAGAAGATGGTTAGAGCTAATTAAGGATTATTGTTTGTTGATTGAGTACCATACAAAAAAGGTGAATGTGGTAGTAGATGCCTTAAGTAGGAAATCCTCAATAGCCCATGTTTGGACAATTTATCTGCCGCTATTGGAAGAAATGGCTAAGCTTAGGATAAGCTTGAAACATGAAGAAACAAATTGAATTCTTGCTAATTTCAGAGTGAGACCGATACTTAGGAAAAAAGTTAAGGAGTTAGATACACAGGATGCAGAATTGAGTAAGCTTTGAGAAGAAGTTCAGAATGGCAAGAAATCTGAAGTGGTAGTGAGGAATGATGGATTTATGGTTGTTGGAAACAAACTTTGTATCCCAAATGTCAAGGAAGTAAAGGATGAAATACTGGATGCGGCACACAATGTAGCTTATTTCATGCACCCAGGTAGCACTAGGATGTACAGAGATCTGAAAGAGCATTTCTAGTGGAAAGGCATGAACAAAGATGTAGTGGAATATGCAAGCAAGTGTTTAGTGTGTCAGCAAGTTAAGGCTGAACACCAGGAACCTTCTGGCAAGTTAAGGCCATTGTCCTTTCCTGAATGGAAGTGGCAAAGAGTAACCATGGATTTTTTGATAGGTTTACCCAAGACCAGTAGGAAGCATGATGCCATATGGATCATTATTGATCGGTTGACGAAGTCAGCATTTTTTGGCAATTAAACAAACTGATTCTTTGCATGTGCTAGCAAGGAAGTATATTGATGAGATAGTAAGATTGAATGGAATTCCAAATTCTATAGTTTCTGAGAGGGATCCTCGATTCACTTCGAGATTCTGGGGGAGTCTACAAGAGGCTCTAGGGACCAAGTTGAATTTTAGCATGGCTTTTCATCCCTAGACAGATGGTCAATCTGAGAGAACAATCAGGATATGTGTGATGGATTTTAAAGGAGCTTGGGATCAGCATTTTCCATTGGTCGAATTTGCTTATAATAATTTGTACCATTCGAGCATTTAGATGGCTCCTTATAAAGGACTATATGGAAGGAGATGTAGAACTCCAATAAATTGGGATGAAGAAGGAGAGAGGAAATTGATAGGGCCAGAGTTGCTTCAGATGGCAGTCGACAAGATCAACTTAGTTAAGCAATGGCTTAAGGCAGCACAGGATAGAATGAAAAGTTATGCTGATGCACACTGAAAGGAAATGGGATATGAAGTTGGTGAAAAAGTCTTTCATAGACATCTCCTTGGAAAGGAGTCATGAGGTTTGGCAAGAAGGGCAAGTTGAGTCTGAGATATGTGGGCCCTTATGAGATTGTAGAGAGGATCGAACTGCTAGCCTATAGGTTGGTACTGCCATCAGAATTATCACAGATACATGATTTCCTTCATGTGTCCATGTTAAGAAGGTATAGATCGGATCCCTCCCATATTATTTAGATCACTAAGGTTCAGTTGAGAGATGATCTAAGTTATGAGGAAACTTCAGTGGAGATCTTTGACATTAAGGAGAAGGTCCTTAGGAACAAGACAGTTCAGCTAGTCAAAGCCTTATGGAGAAACCATTCCATGGAAGAGGCCACATGGTAACCTTTGGAAGCCATAAAGGAGAAGTACCCACACCTCTTCAACGATTCAGGTAAGAATTTTGAGGACGAAATTCTTTTAAAAGGGAGAGAAATGTTGGCCCCCGAAATTTCTTTTCGTGATGAATAAGCATAATTAGATTAAGGTTGGGGTCTTTCTAGATTAATTTGGGTTCGAATTAATTAGCATGTTAATGTGAGTAAGATAATATGATATAGGTTAAGGGAATTAAAGTGTTAAGGCGATAAGATTGCATAAGGGGCATTGTTAGACCATCAATTAAGTTATAAAGTCTTAAGGAATTGAAAGAGGGGAAAAATGGGAAGAAGGAATTGTAGCCTTATGTTTTAGAAGAAAAAACATTGGTTAAGAAGGAAAGAAGAGAGAAAAGACAAAAATAAGAAAGAATGGAGAGAGAGTGTCAGTGGTTGAGAGAGAAAAAGATAGTTGAGCTAGTTTTTAATTTTTCTAAGCCTTCAAGAGGGATTTTGAGAGTGATCAAGAAGGGAAAAAGAAAGAAGAAGATTAGAGCTTCCATTAGAGCAAAGAAATTCATTGTTTAGCGAAGAACCAAGGTAAGATTATATTAAATCTTTTGGATTTTTGGAAAGGTTTGGTTCAAAGAGCTTAGAAAATGCATGGGTTTAAGTATTCTAGGATCAATTCATGTATAGGTTTCTTTGGGTTTCAAATTAGAGTTCATTTTGAATGAGGTTTTTTTGGTCAATGTTGAAGGGAGGCAAGAGAGGCAAAAGGAGCGAGAGGAGGGACATCCTTGAACAAGTTTTCAAGCAAGGAAACTAAGGTGGGTTGAATTTCTATAATTGACTAATAAGCCATCAATGTTTTCTTTCAAGAAAAGAGAAATAAATGTTTTCAACTACTTTTAAAATGTGCATTCATTGTTCTGTAAATGCTT
>JAOQMP010042511.1:0-11358 GCA_027563575.1 Erythroxylum pedicellare | reverse complement strand
TTTATGAAATGGAGATGGAAATAGTATTTGAAATATTTTATGCTTATGAAAATCATGTTTTCGAAATGTGCCATTTGGGCATTATGTTATATCATGAAATACATGTTTGTGTGGTTCGTGGTGGTCCATTTTGTTCTGTCAAGTGCATACTGACTCTGTTAAAGGCTTCTCCTACCTGCCCGCTAGTGACATGAAACTCCTTCATGGACTCACCTATATTCATAAACTACACAAAACCATTATGTGGAAATGTGATAGTTCATTCTATTATCATTGGAGATTCGCATGAACTCCCTAATAGACCTACCCAAACCATTCTGATATGCTTATTTGTTTATGAATTATTGGCAAGTTTGATGAATACATGCTTATGTTGTTTACGAATTGTTTGACAAGTTGAGAATTTGAGAAAAACATGCTTCACGGATTCGATGCGAATTTACTATAGCAATGAATATTTTCAATGGTTTTGCTTATTCTTTTTTATAAACTTGTTAACCACGAGCTTTTAAGCTTACCCCCATTCCTCCTCATCTCCACGTAATGAGCAAGAGATCTCGAGAGTCAACGCATCACTCCAACTTTGCATATTTTTGTATTTTGAGTTAGTTTATGTAAAACGTAAGGCTTTAGCTACATTTCCAGTATTTTTCATTCATGTATATTTTATATTTTGGATTTTGATTCCAATGATGTATTGTGGCTTGAAATGCTGATTAAAGCTTTGTAAAACTCTATTTTGTCTTAGTAATGAGACTAAGATTTGAAGAAGTTTCTTTTGTATATGTTTGTATTTTATCTTTTGGTTAAGTGGTCATTGGTTGTTGGAATAGTATGTGCAAATTTTAGTGTTGGATAGTTGGGTTTGGGTGTCTGAAATCGAAGGTTTCGCCATAGAGAAGCTAAAACTTTGGCCGCGGCGAACCTTTCCCGAAGGATATTTTTATTCAATTTTAGTAACTTTGTCACGGCAAAGCCAGACGTTGGCCCCGGCAAACTTCTCCTGAAGGGCCTTAGAGATATTACCTTAGCTTTGCCATGTCGAAACATATACTTTGCCGTGGCGAACGCCATTACTGACGGAGAAAATTTCCTTGCAGATTGTAACCATACAGGGTAATACGCTCACGTTTGATGATTCTAGAGTTGGACTTTAGAAACGGGGCCCAACAGCTACTAATCTCAATTTGTTTGATATGACTAACATTGATATGCATATAACTTTTCAGATGAAACTGTTTGACAAGGCTTGTTTAAGCAAGATAAGGTTGCTCGAACAACAAAAGAGAACATTTCGTTTTGTAATATGTGACCTCCCATGATAAGGTTCATCATAAAATCAACAAGAGGATCATGATGTTCCATAACCTCTATATCTTTTGGCTCCACCAATCTAACATGAGCATGGTTTTAAGCTCGAGAGATTGGAACATAAAGTTTCTAAATTAGAGAGGAATTTGGATACTCTGCTCCGATTCTTGAAGGTGATACCTCCATGTCCACTAACTCCATAGTACATCTCATTTCAAATGGTTACAACTCAGTGGAGTCTTCTACTCTGTGCTTTGTTTTATTTTGATTATTTTTATGGTATGTGAGCATCTTGTGCATACATTGGGGACAATGTATGATTTAGGTGTGGATTGAACTTCATGATAAGTTCTTGGACTTATGAATACTATGTTTCATATATTGATTATTCCTCAGATAGCCTTATAATTTTCTGATTATTATTTACAAAAAGTCCCTAAGTTAGGATACATTTTTATTTTAAGTTATAATGCATAAGAGAGACAAACATAATTAGTGTTTTTCATTAAATTACTTTAAATATCTCATTGGTTTTGTTGAATGAAAGTATGCAATATTGATGCGTTCTAACACTTATGTGCGTTTTGAGTATAAGAGCATTCATCTCATTTATGCTTATACATGTCTTTTTATTGCGTGTTATCAAATATAGATTGCTTATATTAGAACTTGCTTTTGAATACATGTTATTTTTTAATTTGTTCATAAAGATGATAAGGGCACTTAAGATAACCATTTTTAACCTAGATAAGCCTACCTTATTTTTTACACCTAAAAAACCATTTTGAGCCTTAACCTATCTTTTCTTGCATACAAGCACTGTCACAAGCCACTTTTACCCTTCTTTTTGTTGATGTCCTTAATAATTTTGTTCCAATAAATTGAAGTAATTATATTAAGCTTATTTGTATATGATTTTAATTATTTCCACGAAAAGTTAATTAGTTGATTTAAGTTTCATTGTTTTTATTTTTTATTTTTTATAGGATAGGGAAGAAGTTAAAGGAAAAAAATCTCCTCTTTGATGTTCTTGTTTTTAAAAAAAAGAAGAAAAGAAGAATAAAAAAAGATGTGGTGATTGAAAAGGATATTATTTAAATCAAATGAGTTTTAGACTGATTTAAGTTAAAACTTGTGCGGATAAGTTTTTATGATTTCCTTCAATTTGTTTAACCTAAAAACTTCCTTTTGCCATACCTTTACCTAAGCCATATTACAATCCTTATTAAGTCTCTTCGATTTATCTATTAAATTCTTTTTTGATAGTGGTGGAGATATGATTTGTGAGCAAGCTTATGTAAATAACTTGCTATTCTTTGATTTGAGAGGTTAATGAACCTTAAACACTTTGAGTGTATAGAGTGAAATCCACAAGACAGTGCTAAGTCTTGTTTCATTTGATTTTAATGGAATTGATGAGATGCTATATTTTCATTCTAAAAGTTATCTTGTGAGCGGTTGTTCTCTCAATTGTTACTTTGTTTTTAAACATTTAATATGCATTTCCTTTTGGGATATTTTTGGATAACATGAAACAAGATGATGATTGATATAGTGACTTGATGTATGCTTAAGGACAAACATGAGCCCGGTATAGGAAAATTTGATAAGATGTTATTTGGTTATATTAATTGAACCTATCGCTTTTACTTGGGTTTAATTTGGTACTTAAATGGTGAAATTAATATTTATTTTTTAGGAGGTGACAAGTGGAGATTGCATCAATTAGAGCATTATTGGTCAAAATCACAAATTTTGGAAAAAGTGAAGGCAAAAGGGTGGTCACTTTTGACCCTAAGTTTTACATTAATTGACAATTTTAACGATAACATTCCAGAGTGAATAATTATAATCCTAACATTTAGAAAATGTTAAAATTTGACCCCACCCTAACGAAAAATTTAAAACCCTCTATTAAGTGTCAGGTTAAAATATCTTTTTAATTATTTTTGTCGGTTCCTTGTGCCATGTCATTATTGAAGTAGCAAGGTGGGACCCACTTTTTAAAAATATTAAAAACATACTTTATTTTAAAATATGGGACCCACTTTTTAATTTAATTTATTTATAATTCTACCCCTCCTATCCTCTATTTCTTCATCATCATCATCATCTTCTTCTTCTCCGGCAATTGCTCATCGTAATAACAATGCTCCTCTAAGTTACGTTTCTCTAAATTAGTTCCTTGCATAACAATATTGTTTTACCCTATGGAATGGGTTTCAACATGCAATATAATACTGTGGTGTAGGTATGCTTTTATATACTTAAATGGAAAAAGTTAATAATTTTGTTTTGTTCTAAAGGTTTTTAACTATTGAAACTTTTGACTATTTGTTGCAATCAGTGCCAAATCTCCAATCATTAAGATGATCTAACCCGTTTGTTGTCGATAAACTGCCACCTATTTAATCTCAAGTTGTATATGACAAACATCTGATTTTGAGCACTATAATAATAAAATAATTTATCCTCACAATGTGATTTCCTTGATTTGTTTTGTTGAATCTTTCAATAAGGAAATTATGCTTGACAAATAGGGGAAAGAACATATCATTGTACATTTGACATGAAATGTTTAATGAATTAATGCTTATTAGTTGTTGGTAAAGGCTTGAGATAGGAATAAAGTGATCTGAATAAGGAGTTTTATGAAGTGGTACATGATTTGAGATTATAATTAATTTAATTTATATTTAGTGTTTTAAAATGATGTTTGCCCTAATGATTTTTGGCAATGGAAATAAATGTAAGCAACACTTTGTTTTACGTCTTTCTAGTTTTATTTGAAGTTTGCATGAATTATGTTTCTTGCCATGCAGTTTCCTTCCATGGCATCTTTGCAAGGGGCTCAACCAGATATCCCACCATTAGGTTTGCAGTGTACTTCCAATGTTGGCACATCGATGCTAACATGCTCTTCATCCTAGTCACTTCCATATGTGTCGATTTTGTTGTCCCCGTCACCACCTTATGTATCAACAATGCCTCAAAGTAGCTTCATATGTTAATTTTCTCTTTCTTCTTCTTCACTATGCTTTTCCTTTGAATTGGATGTTCAATTTTGCTAGATAAATTTCAAGGGCATATATGCTTTAACAAGTACCAACTAATACCCTACTTTTTAGGTAGGTTATAATATGATGTAAAGTCACTATCCAATAATATGTTCTTGCATACTTTTCCTGGACATAGCTATCATTGCTAGCATCTCTAAGGTTTTAGATTATGCTTGTTGTGATTTCTATGGAACATGAGTTCAGTAACTAACTTGAAGGAACATAAACAGCTACTAAAGAAGAAGAAGAAGAAGAAGAAGAAGGGGGTAGAAAGGGAAGAATTATAAATAAATTAAATAAAAGTGGCCCACTGGCCATATCAGCAATGATGTGGCACAGAGGACCTACAAAAATAATAAAGATATTTTTAAAATGCTAGATTAGTGCTGACCTAGCACTTAATGGAAAGATTTAAATTTTTTGTTAAGGTGGAGTCAAAATTTAACGTTTTCTAAATGTTAAGGTTATAATTTTTCACTCTGGAGTGATAGGGTTAAAATTGTCAATTGATGGGACAAATGTGACCCTTTTGCCAAAAGTGAATATATTATTGCAATGGATAAGGCAAGATTACACTTAATGCTAGGTTCACTCCAAAAGTATGAATTCAACTAGGAAACTTATTTACAGCCTTATTATATAAGGATTTGGATTTGTTTTAGAAAGAAATTTTGGCAAGATAGGAGCAAGCTAGGTTTTAAGTAGGAAGGAAGGAGAAAAACACGTCAAACACTTCTACACATCATTCTCTTTCATTTCTTTGTAGTTTTATGTCAGTCTTTAATATTTTCTTCTATTTTTAGTATCAGAACTGAATCCATGTGTGACCAAATCCAAATATTCTGATTCAAGGGGATTCAAATGTCACGACCCAAAACTAAATCAGGCACATGAAAACTACAGCATACTTAGGCTAAGGATACTCACAGTACCCTTAACCCGACTATGCAAGGCTGACTAAATATCCTTTAAAAACGTTTGGATAACACAATGACTGTATTTTGAAAATCCCAAAACTCAATTAAAATACCTGTAAATCAGTTTTAAACGCACTTCTATATTCACATTTAAAACTCTACCACAACTTCTAGACTTTTAAATCCACTCAAGAGTAATCTCAACAACAGTACAAAATGTTCACACATAAGGTCATTTACAGATCACAAGATAGTCAAGAGTTAATTTACAAAATCATAAAGCATATCTACATAATCATGAGCCACTCACAATAAAAGTACAAAACAGAGACTACTCACGTGCGGTAATGCCTTGAAAATGTCAAAAGACCTCACGATCCACTCAGAGCTTCAAGCTCACCACATTAACCTATATGGTTTTAAAGCGAAGGGGGCTGAGTATATTATGTACTCAGTGAGTAGGAAAAACATATATCACTAACAGAACCCGATATATACAAAGACAGTCTAAATAAACTAAAGATGAGTTTTTCACGCATCTTGCATGCACATAACCACTAATGAAGTGAACATACATGACATAGAAACATATAGGCTTAGCCTATGACTCAACATATGCTAGTTAGGAACCACATAGGCCTAGATTATTAATCGCTTAACTAGTGAACATAGGTTCCAGTTCTAGTACATAAGATCAGAAAAGCATCACATGTATAAATCAAATCTCATAGGGAAGCCAAATCTCATAATATGCCAAAATAGTTATATGTGTTACCACTAGTCGGCCAAACTAGAGTACACACCCACCGATTCTTGGTATTGGCTCGATTTTCATCTGGGGTGAGTCCAAACTACGGTCGACAAGAGCATGATGACTTTAGGTGATGGTCTCATCGGTGACTAAACCTCTAGGTGTGCAATCACCCGTAAGTCCCATAGAAAGGTGTTGATACAAGGATTTGACTTTTATTTACTAGCGTTAAGGGTATGGGGGTTGCTTAATTTGTTGTGCCTAGCACACAAATGACCAATCGTTACCTAACCAATCATAAAAATCATTACAAATATTAAGTACTAAAATCAAGTAAGGCACCATGCCTTTATTTATCGGTCCAACTGATAAAATGGAACCTTGTCATGTCTCTAAGTCAAAAGAGAACACATGCACGTAGCATAAATGACTTGGTTATACATATGTAAGTTCAAAAACATTATTTCATGCAATAAAAGTCATCTTTTGCACTCCAAGTGCAAATTTGTTCAAAAATGTAGTTTTAGAAAATAAATCATTGTCCTTTGCACTTCAAGTGCAGATTTGTTGAAAATAATATAATTTCTCATAATATGTAAAAAAAACATTACTTTCACTCCAAGTGCAAAGAGTTATTCAAAACAACGTCATTTATTAAATACACAAGTATACTAGCATCTATTTGAGATTCAATTCTACTATACATTACCTAGGTTCAAAATTTACAAACAAGTTATCATGGATGTCTTAGGATGTCCTAATCTCATTTGAGAGATATGGTTTCCCTAACTCACCACAAAAGAAGGTGTACACTCCTTTGACTTCAACAATCCTCGGTACGAGTTCCTTGATCCACAACTCCCGAGCCTTTATACATACAAATATACAATGTATTTACAAACATGTATCTCATATATATACACCACCACATAAGTGTATAAAACACAATATCACTATCTTTAAGCTATAGGATTCAGTCATTAAGCTTCTCACATGATTACTTTCCTTATTATTCACATAAGCTTTCTTTTGTATTTTCCAAGGCATTTAATGGCATTCATCCAATACTTACATATTTCAAAACATAATTAAGTACATTTTTATCCAACCACATTAGGCCATTACTCAGCAATCTAAGCAAAAATTAAAGTTTATTCTAAGTAAACATGAAAGACTCTTTCCAATGCACACTATTACAAATCTTTAAATCCTAAACCAAGTTCACTTAGGCGTTTTATCAAACACCTAATGTGAATAACATTCAAGTCATGTTTTTAAGAATTTATCATAATAATTCATGCTCCTATCATGTTATATAACAAGCACTTCAAAACAACAACACATTTCACTACTCCATTCAATCTAATTCCCTTCATTTAAACCATATTCATCATAATTATACAACTCATTACATTAGTCCATTTCTGCCCCCATCATTTCGGCTAAGCCTTATCCAATATATATCTTCGTCATTTTTCATCATCAATTCACATTATTACACAATTAACACCATAGAATTCATTTAAACCATCAATTTCAAAAGATATTCAAATTTTCACAAAGAGAGGGAATCTCGATTTTGGCTTAAGGAGACCTCTCCATGACTCAAATCATTAATCTAAACCATGTTTCATGCATATTCAAGCATGGAGAACAATATATCTTAACACCAAACTCAAAATCATAATGTAGAGAGAGATGAGACAAAATTTACCTAAACCTTCCTTTAGTGATATCTTCAAATCCTTTCAGAATTTCTCAAATATAATGATAGATTTGAGTTCTTTGACTCAAAATTAGCTTAGAACACCTTGGTTTGAGTTGAAAAACCAAAAAGAAGGGTGAATTTTGATAATGGCCAAAACTTCCTCTTTTTTCTCCTTTCTTTTAATTAAAACTAAGTGTTTTAAGTCTTAAATGGGGGCTGCACGTCTATACATAAGAAGAGTCTAGAATTTTAACTCCTTTGACCAAAATATGGTGAATTTACCATTTTGAGCTTAGATTGTATGAAATTGCCATTTTACCCTCCAAACTTTCCTAAATTTGCAATTAAGCCCAAAATTTATACATCTCCAAAACTTTTATTTTCATTTTGGTCCTAGGACTTTTAAAAATTGTAATTAAGCCCTTTAACTTTATAAAATTATGAATTGGTCCTCCATGAATTGAAAAATTACGTTTAAGTCCTTTAACCTTTGACAATTTGCAAGTAAGCCCTTATATACATCAACTTTTCCAATTAAGCTTTCTAAATGTCCCATGAGTCTATAAATCATGTCTAGTCACCTGTAAGGCATTAGAACTCATTTAATTTAACTACCATGGTCGTATACATCCAATGGACTCAGTTTTATGCACTTAAAATCTCATATGTCAGAAATTTCTAAGATTCCGCATTACCGATGAATTCCAAGTTAATTTAAGGGCATATAACAATATAAATCATTAACATATACACCCAAATGACTTAAATACATCTTTGAAATCATATACAACCATATGTATATATCAATATACAATAGTATCTCTAAATACAGTACAACACAAAAGTGCTCCGAAAGTCTGACGTTACATGAGCTATATTTAATGTAATGAGTTATATTGTATTTTGATGTAAATGGTATGAAATAACCTTAATATAGGTGGAATTTTGAATTTATGATATGTATTATGTTAAGCACAATATGTATGATATGTTGTGCTTATAAAATAACATCTAATGATATGTAATGTATCTTTGTTTGAGTTTTTAGGAATGCATGTAAGGGACTGTTTAGTATGTCTTGGATTATTTTAGTTCTATTTTGCGTAGCATCTGCATATCCTCCCAAGAAGTATGAGGATGTTATAGTATTAGACTGATATATCCATATCAGTCTCACTGTCTTGTATTATATGAGACCTTCATGACATGTACATCCTGACTGTGCTTTTATTTTCTATTCAAGACCACATTTTTATCACATGCTAATACCATGAAAATGATGAGGCATTCTTTGTTGTTTACAAGCTACATTAGCCAACCAGCCTACCCATGTATATGACTTTTCCTTTGTTAACCCACCTTTGAGCTTTATTAGTATTTCCTTTGTATAAACCATATTGCATGCTTTTAAACCTAACCAAATGTCCTACCCAAACCTTAAAGTTAGTGGAGAATTTGTTAATTATTGATGACTGTGATTGTACAAAAGACTGAGTATGGGGGTGTGCATACATATGTGTTGGTTATATTTATTAAAATGCCATGTTATGAATTCCTATGTTGATTTAGCTTCTTCCACTATTATATTTGAAAAACAAAAGAAAAAGGGAAAAGAATTTTTTTTTGGAGTTTGAGTAAAAATATCATGGAGGAAATACAATTGTTTTGAAAAGTTGTTAATTACTAGTTTCTCCTCCTTAAGTTATATTTAAGGGGTGGTTTGAATATATTGCATATGAGGAAAATGTTGTTTTGGATGGAGCACTTTTTGTGTTATGTTCACGTGGTATGATGTTATAGCTGAATTGAGTTGTGAAATATAATTGTTGCATTCATAATAACTGATGGTATCCATTTTTGAATGAATGTTAACTTGTCCATTTGATATCTCATTGAGTGTTACTTTTGCTTCACTATCTTAATGACTTTTATGCTACATTACCCATCATCTCACCTTACCCTTGCCCACATTATAACCTTAGAAAAGTCCTTTAATTCATGATTATGCATGCGACTTTTAGTGGTGAAGAAATGAAATGATATGCAAAGTTATGGATTTTTATGATCATAAATGGTGTTTCAGTGTATCTATAGATATATTTTGTCTAAACACATTTTGTCTAACTCTACCTCTAGATTGCTCAGTTACTAAGGGTGATGAATGTTGATTGATCACTAGTAAAAGCATTAAATGTTGAGTCCTTGCTATAGTTTTTGAAAGTCATTCATCTTTACTTATGATTATCTATTATTAGGAAATATGGAAAATGAGTAAGAGTTTTGGTTTGTGATTTTGATTTTGACGATTTATCAGAAGACAATCAAAAGCTAAGTGTGGGGGAACTTGATATGTGCTTAAATGTTGATTCCTTTAATCTACTACACTTATTGATTAATGCTTTAAAAATGCTTAGGATACTCATTTTAGCTTATATTTTATTTTAGGTACATTTTGGAAGTGAAGGTGTTGGGCCCAAAAATTTTGTATTTATTTCTTAAGCATGATTTGAATAATTTTGTGGTCTTGTTAGATAAACCGTTTTATTTGGAGTTTAATTATTATGCCAAAGTTAGAATTTAATTAGTGTATGGTTAAGGTATTGGATAAATAGCCTAAAGTAAGAAGAATTTGGATTAATGAAGGAGGGTTATTTTTGGAAGAACCAAGTGAGTGAAGGGAAAAATGGGAAAAATAGGAATAAAAATGTTTCTTGGCTTAGAAGAAGAAGAGAAGCATCATGGAAGAGTAGAAAAGAAGAAGAAAAGAAAGAAGGAAGCTAGGGTTTTGGAGAGCTTGAAGAGTTAAAGCTGGCCAAGTAAGTATAAGCATTATTATAGTCTTGATTTGTTGGATTAACCATGTTTAATGATAGTTAGAAGTTGAATGTATATAGGGAGTTGTTAATGAATGGGGTATGGGAATCTTTTAATCTTTTAGGGTTAATGATTAAAGATAGATTTTGATGCATTTGTTAATGATATTGTGTTGAAATGAGCTTGGAAATGAAGTAGAAGAGATGTTTTAGTATTAAGATGGGTTATATTTGAAAGATGGGAAGTATATAAATGAAGAATGTTGAGAAATGTCTTCGGTTTGGGTTTCTGGAAAAGTTCGTCGCGGCAAACTCCAACATCTTCGCCACGGCGAACTTTTGATTTTGCCGCAGCGAGCTTCATTTTCCTGCACAAACATTTTTCGGCATTTTGGGCATAACTTTTTGTGTAGTTATTAAAATGAAGTGATTTTTGATTTGGAATAAACTAGAGACATATTGATATAAGTTTTGTGAAGAAATGAAGTTTAAATTAAGTCTATAATGATATCAATATTTGGAAGGAAGTTGAGCATAGAATATTATCTTAGTGTAAGAGCAATCTGAAAATGCTTCAAGTGTAACTTTCGGATTATTGAACCAAATTGAATGATTTTGGTGTCATTGGAAACTTTAGATAATAGGGAATATGTTTATAGAAGGAAGTTTTTATCAAATTTATTCATTTACCCGATCATAAAGGTCATGGAAAAGTTGAGCCAAAAATATGGATTTTGAAAGGATTATAGTTCAATTTTAGCTTTTTGATTTTTGAAGCCTTATGAATTTCCTTTGAATG
>JAOQMP010042491.1:0-11361 GCA_027563575.1 Erythroxylum pedicellare | reverse complement strand
ACTCCCATAACTATGTACCCTAGCTCTATATAAGAACAGCAGCATCTACACATCTATTTCATCTTAATAAAGAGAGAAGTTTTACAATAATGTAAGAGGAGAAGCAATCTTAAACGAGAAGTAAATGGATGTGTAACATGTACATGTCAATTCAACATAAAAGGAGATAAAAATATCATAAGAAAACAAGGAATTTAAATCCTTCATCATACCTTGAAATAAGCTTGTTCACAAGCTTCCTTAGTCTCAAACTCTGGCTCAACAAAAAAATAATAATAATACATGTGACAAGTAATAGGCATAATTAAAACATGTGAAAAATAGGAGATAAGTGCAAAGGTAACAAGATATCTTTCTACAATTCCATCATAATGCGATAGTAAAGATGTAGCTAGTTTACAGATGATGAAACAAGGAATGCAAAAACGAGCAACGTAACAAATTATGAAACAAACATAAAATTGAAAGAAAAATTATAAGGGTTAGTGGACATTTATGTTTCCTTTCTCCATTCTCTATCAAGAGTACAAGTACATATATTTTAGAAAGAATAATTATATAGGAATAGAGACATATAAAATAAGGAGTGGATGCATAAGTAGACAAGCTCCCTTAGAAGCACATCTCTAAGAGGTAAGATCAACACACCTATAAATGCATAGCACAGGCTATCTCCAGTCTTGTAATCGCGAATGACTTCAGCCCTGTCATCATCTAATTGTGTTAAAACAAATGTTTTTCCACAAGACTTGATCACCCCCAACCCAAAGAATCAACTAACATCCTAGAACAAAAGAAAAAAAAACAAAGATAGGTAATGAATAGGTAACTACTCACGATATAACAGTACCAAACCGAGAGAAGATTGTATGCAAATCTTCATCCTGAATCAAGAGATTGAAATTTATATATATGGCTGAAATAAATCTCATATAATAGTATGGATTGAAAATTGAAAATTGAAAATAAAATAAAAAAACAGAAAACAAAAGGTGAAACCAAATAGGATGTTAGTTTATGTTCCCATATGAGAAAACAAAGACTTACTTCAGTAACTGGATTCAATTTGCAGACAAAAAGAACATTATCAGGAGGCTTTATTTCAGCATCAGGAATGTCCCCAATCTGTGCAGAAGCAATGAAACAATTTTACGCACATATCAAGACCGTTTCCATAAATGGCATAAGTATTAAATATTAATAGAAATAATACTAAGTAAAAGGATTAGTTATGTGGTATAGATGCGCACACTTTCAAGAACTACAGCACTAGAATGAGCTTCCTTTGCTCGAAGAATTTCATCAAGTTCTGTTGGGCCCAATTGCTCATCCATAGGCACCCAATCATCTTCAAGCCGCACCTCATCATCAGCCTGGTTACCAAAAAATCAAATGATCATAATCATACATAAGATAGATAAAACTAGTAAACTACATGACAAACTAAACCATAACAAAAAATCAACACAAATCTAACATAAATCAATTAATGAAATACCACATATGTTTGTGTGTATTTGTGGGCTAACATCAAAGTATAAAAGAGATTAACAATTTAGGTCTCTAAATGAAACATGGTACGGTATTCATGTTCATGAAGCCCAAACAATGCTTTTTTAGTCCTAGTAAATTCAAGAACCTATACATTCCCAGGCAACTACTAACTAAATTTTTTATGTCCTCTCTTTTTCTGCTTCCTTTTAGTCTCAAAGCAAAGCATAGCTGACCTTGTGTGGTCTTTCGAGGTTACTAAGAGTACAAAAAGCAATAATCACATTGCACACGGTAATACTACATATTGCAACCACAAAATAGAAATTTGGTTCCATGGGGTTAGCTAACTGTTCTCAGTACTATTCTTCTAGTTTAAGTAATGGTAAGTAATGAAAATATATTATATGAATAAGGTTCTTCAACACATCTATTACTCATTGATCATCACCAAATGCTTCAAAGAAATTTTAAAAAAAGAGTAAATTAACTATTCATCCATTTGATAAAAACATCATAAAAATGAATGAAAAGATATTGCTTGAAACCTCAAAAATTATTGTCAATTACAAAGGTCTACACTCAAATACACTTTGTGGACAAGATAGAACTTGATTGAAACAAAAACATAGACTCAAACCATGCAGACTAAAAAATATAACTTTTATCTCCTGATGCAGGTTTCAACATGATGTATAATGAGAGTAACTAGATGCCAAAACAGAAGCTAAATCAAATACCAGTGACAATTCCAGTACTACAATGGCCCATTTAGATAAGGGAGTTGGGGTGGTGCAAAGTGAAGATTGAGGGAAGTAGAGCAAAAATGCAAACTAAAAATTAATTTAATTTTTAATAGGAAAAGAAAAGTATTTACGTTTTAATCTATCCATGTTAGATTAGAGTTTCAGTTTATTAAGGAATGATAGAAGTATTTATTAAATAGGATTTTATCCTTATTTGGAAGTTTTAGATGAAATGCTTATACCATTAGAAGGACTTTTCTATATATGCACATGTCTTGAGTTGTAGATTAATTATATACAAATTTCAGAAAAATAATTTTTTTTCATATCCCAAAGATTTTGGGATCCTAGGAGATTGTTTCCTATTTTTCTCACATATTGTAACATATATAACCACGTAACCCAAAAATCAATTGTAAGAACAAATTATTTCCTCTTCAATTTTGTGTCATGGTATCAGAGCCCTTAGGTTTTTTTTCTTGAGAATTCTTCTATGAGCAACTTTCATTGCTATGTTTTTCTTGAGACTTAATTCTTTTGTTTTTTCAAGTGCCCAATATGTATGCATCCAAAGTTACCATTCCCAAAAAAGATGAAGCTTCGACTAAAGGAGTTTTTAATAGTAACGAAATTGAAATTTGAGGAATTTATCAGGATCTCTTAAGAAGCCTCTTGGAACTAGTTCTATGGCTATCTTTTTGCATTAATCCCTTACAGAAGCACTAGGCCAAGGCTTGGATAATTGAATCTAATGCCTCAAACCATACAACTTATTCTTCACAATTTTTTTTCAAAACTATACCCCATACCTTAGTAATAGGAAGATTGTAGTGGTCAATGGCTAATTAGCTACTGTGCCAAAACTATCAGCCAACCATTTGTCTATCCAAAAGTTGCATATGGCCATAAATGTTATGCAATTTTTTTCTCTTATTGTCTTTTTTAGGACCAAGACTCAGGGAGGAGTGGACTTGCCAAGGGAAGGAATAGTCTACCATCTTGAATCTTCACAAAAAATCATCAATAATTTGTTCATTGTCATTTCTTAGTACTTTAATAATGATGTCATTCGGCTTTACCATTTACACTTTCTTCATTAATCTTTTAGGCTTTTAAAACTCATGCTTCCACATTTGTTCAAAGGAATTAGGTGTCAGTCTTTCATTGGGAATTGGCAAAATGTACTCACATATCCTTTCCTCTTAATACTAAAATAAGTTATCATCCTTTTCAATTGGTTCATAGGGATATCTGAGGTGCCTTTTCTATTCCTAATATTTTTGGGCCTCATTGGTTTGTCTTCTTGATTGATGATTGTATTTGGATTACACGGATTTTCTTAATCAAATATAAATCTAATGTTAGTCCTACTATTCCTAATTTTTATCCCATGATTCAAACCAACTTGGAGTTAAGATTAAAAGCTTTAGGTCGGACAATGCTAAAGATTATAATCAGAATTTGTCACCATACTTTCAAAAATAGGGAATTATTCATGACTCCATGTTGACACACCTTTAAAAATGGGGTAGTTGAAGAGAAAAATGGGCATTTACTTAAAGTAACTCAACTCTACTCTTTGAAGGGAATGTTCCTGCATCCTATTGTGGGAGGCAGTACTAACTACCACATATGATAAATAACGTCTCCCACATGTGTAAGACAATAGAGATCCCATACAAACCCTTAATACCTATTATCCCGACTTTAGAATCTCAACGGGCCTATTCCTAGACTATTTAGTTTTACTGCTTTTGTATATGTTGATAGTTGTTGATATTATAGAAATAACTAGTTGGTTCTCTAGAGATAATTAGTTGATATTCTATAAATTAGTGGCTAAATTAACGAAATTTTATTTCTTAGAGAATGAATAAATTCTCCTTGATTTAAGGAGGTGATTAGGGTTGTATTATCCTATATATTTCCTGTACTATTCACAAAAAATCTGAAGTAGAACAAATAGAAGTATTAATTAGTAACTAATAATCACAAAGTTAGGACAAATGGCTGATATTAAGTTGCTGGAATATAAAATTTCCAGGCTGAATTATGGCTAGGAATACAAAATTTTCAGATTTTGTATAGCTGGAATTTTAAGGCTCGAATGATGAAAATTTAGCTTAGGTGTTCAGGATTTGATGCATCAAATTGTCCTTTCTCTACCAAGATTATTACAACACCATTTACAATCAAAGAGTAATTGTACAATGAACCAAAACTCTAGTGTAAAGCTCCTTAGCCTTTCACGAAAGGGCATCTTCTAGCTTAGGATTTGTTTTCTCATTGCATCGAGCAATAGAGTAGTTCCAATTGCTTAGAGAGAGTTGCATAAAAATTTCTTTCAAAATGTTGACTAAAATTACCAAAGTTTATATGAATCAATTCTAAGGTTCAACTCCTCCATGCATATCTAGAGCTACTCTTGTGCTACTACCCACTTCTTTTAGAAACTCCAAGGTCTAAGTGTTGACCCATTTATATTGAAGTGAATAAGGGGAACTCTCAAATTTTGAATCTAGGTTTTTGAAGGTAGTTGATCCTTGAAACCAAATCTTTTGAGCTTACCTTAATCATGCAAGTGAGAATCCTTTTAATCTGAACTTGTTAATACTTATCATCCTCATCAAAATGTAAACCTTCCATTATCATTGATCGGAACTATATCTCATGTTACGCCCAAATCAAGGCATGAGCTTCATGCATTTACAGTTCAGCTACTGAAATATATAAATGATGTTTTTCCGCCCATTCTTTAGTCCACACATCATCAACTCTTCAAATTGATTACAACTTCCCTTTTCCATGACTTCATGTTATATCTTACAATTGTCTAAATTTCAATTATCTCCAATATACGTCAACATTATCTTCCAATTCTCTATGAATTTGTTCTAGCATACATTATACTTCTAGACTGCTTAAATTGCTAACTCCATAATCGGTTACAACAATTGGTTAACAAACTATGATAGAATTAGTTGTCAATAAATTTGTCTTTATAGAATACTAGGCAATACTCCATCTTTAGATAATCTCCATCCGTATGCAAGTCGTTGTTGCCTTGGCAATTGTGAAATGATAAAGATGTTGCACCTAAAAGTGTGACCAACCTACCTATGGCAATTGTAATCGTGCATGTTGCGATGCCTCTCCAACCATTAACTTTCATACATTGTTCTACTAACTATGGAAGGTGTGATTGGGTGACTAGGTGCAAAAAAACTATATCGATTATGCATTTTTACGCCTAAAGTATGTGGATAGCGAGCAACTGGTTTAGTGGTGTAATTGGCAATAGAAGAGTAAAAGACGACTAATCTTTTCAAGGGGCTAATGGAAAATAGACATGTCCACCTAAAGGAACTTATCATTATCAAGTTACTACCTATAAGACACACAATCACCAGGTGAAAAGCTTTCAAGGAGAGTAAGCCATATTTTGCAAACATTTACGTTAGCACCTTGAATTGAAGATATCACAAAAAGTGGCCCACTAGCTAATGCTAACATAGTACTTATGTGTGCCCCAAACTAGGCATAACAAGCTTACTAACAATATCCTTCAAGACAACCATTCAAATGTTATCTAGATTTGACAAATCGCCATTAGTAGTAAGAATGGTGCCAATGGAAATTGGTGTTTGCTCATGATAGACCGGGGTTAGCAAAGGGTGAGGATTGCTTAAAATAATTAGAAATGCAATGCCTTTGGCCTTCTTTATTATTTGAACTGGAATCCAATTGAAGCAACACAGAACATCATTAGATCTTTATAAATCCCTATCACAATTGCATCATCACTATAACCACCGCTTGTAGAAGTATATCAATATATTATACTAGGAAAGCATAATAAGATCCATGAGTACTAAACTTTACTTATGAGAGTTCACATTGGAAGAACAGCAGCTTCTATTTTAGGTCGATTCTTCATTTGAGCGAGAAAAAACATCATCTTTTGCACTTTCAAAGACCCTCCTATAGGACAAACTTTAATATCCTCTATCTTCTCTTCATATTAACCATAAATTGGTTTTCTAGTTCTTCCTCAAGTTCAACTACATTCTCCCCCCATTGCAGGAAAGTAAAGAAACATGACCCTGTTATCCACAAGTGAAACATCAAGCTTGGACATTATTGCCTTCCTTAATTATAAAGGAACTAGATACCATACTTTTGTCTACAACAATTCTTTCATCATTAGTTACATTATTGATGATTTTATTAGTTGCAATCGCTTGTCTTCAGCAATTCTTTCATCATTAGTTGCATTATTGATGATTTTACTAATTGTAGTAGCCCTTCAACAATTTCTTTGGTTTGTTTAATAAGAACATTTAAGTTTCAACAATTTCTTTATTGTGCATGCTGCTATGGAACTCTCTTCCACCATTGATGTGGAATACCTATCAATTTAAGTTTCACAAACAACATTTTTTTTATGTTCTACCATAGGTTTCCATTTGAATTCATGTTCGCTGCCAAATCCAAGTAATCTTCCTTACCAAGCCTACCATAAAAATCACTTGCTTCAGCCTTGACTTTCCTACTAGTTAAGTTAAGGGTCAAGAGCAACTGCTTTTTAGTTCCACCTCATATCATTCTCTTAACATATCCAGTTTCATAAAACCAATAGTACATATTCAACCTCAAGATTGTTTGAAATCTCAAGGGACTTGTGGTCACATGACAAATTCACCATACGAGCTTCCACTAGTTCCAGGCATCATAAGGCTTGTACAACCAACTCCAAGTCTCCAATCATGCACTACATATTTCCATCATCATTTGTCGGGATTGGTTGCCTATATCTCAATTTCTACCATAATACAACATATTTTAAAGCTGAAATCCTTAAAAGCATGTAGGATCTTTCATTGTGATATCACTAATCAAGCTATAAATGTTGGTAGTTTTCATGCTCATAAATTGTGCTTTCAAGAACTAGATATACCACATAACCATTTAGTTTTTAATGCTTCATAATTTCTATTAAAGTGCCCATACAAAAATGATTATTACCTCATCCTTCGGTCTCCCTTCTGGAGAAGATTCTGGAATCAATTCTGTTAATTGAGATGGATCTTCAAAAGGATCATCAAGTATATAGGTGTGCTTGATCCTGTCAGTTACACATTTTTTTATTTTTCTTTTCTTTTTATCAAAATCATGGAACTAATCAACCACAACACAAATATGAACAATCAGATTAGTGAACCTGATATTTTTATATGGCCGATTCTTGTCATCCACATAAGCTTCATTAATCCTAGTCAATGTCTCATGCCCTTCAGCTACCTCTCCAAAGACCTTTAAAGTAAAAGATTTAGTAACACTGAAACTTATAAGGAAACCAAAGAGACACATCATTTTGTTTATGAAAAGGGAGCAAAGGAAAATTTCTTAAAGTTGCCTATCAAAGGTATGTTTCCCTTTGTCACTAAATGATCCAATGTCCTCTGCTACAAATAACCATATCTGAAATGCAACAAAATGGAGACCCTAAATAACATAACAAGAAAGTGTAAACTTACACCCAAAACCATTGTTTTGGCCATCTCATCACAACATATATTGCTGTTTAGAAAACAAACTAGACTGATATATAGTGACCTGGAATACCAATCAATTAGGTGTCTCACAAACATTGAACAAGCTCCTCTCCACAAACAAATCACCAAAAGATCAACTATCACATTGACACACAACTTTATGAGTGATTTTCATTGATCTTCAACAAGTGATATGAGAAGTCAAACACAATGAAAGTCAAACTAAAAAACTAATGAGCCTGCTAAATTCTTTAAATTGTAGCAAATATTGTAGAATTTAAGGCCACAGAAGAATTTGTCACGTTAAAACACATCATATGGTAAAAGCCATAAACCAGCGTCAATCCTATCCTACGAGGTACCATGTCATTGCAAGTCCAAAGGATTCATGTAATGTACTAGCATTCTACAAAGTCTAGATTAATATTCTAACTCTTCATGATGGATTTTCTTTTTTAGAAACCTATAAATGCACATCAAGAAAGAGAGAGAGAGAAAAGGGCATTATTAATTGGGTAATTAGGTTCAACAACTTACTGTGTGCTTCCCATCAAGATAGTCCAGATCATCACGCAGTGTTATGTAAAACTACAAAAAGTTTAGAGAGAAATAAGATATTAAAATAATAATTCAAATGTTCCAAATTGAGAGAAAATGTATGAAAATCAAAAAGAGACAAATTCATAACGTGTCAGAAAACTATAACCCACCTGAGAAGCATTCAGATTCTCTCCAGCGCTTGCCATTGCAACAGTCCCTACCTTAGAATGTTTTAGATCAAGATGGATTTCATCACTAAAAAAGCGAGCCTGATCACCGTATAGAAATCTGATGAAAGGGCATAGTATTAATTAATATCTTTGTATATAGGTGCCACCCAGCATTCATATATCCAAGACCTTTGTACAAACATAACCATCATCCAGAAGGATGAACAACTGTAAGCAGAAATTAGTAGAATTCAGAAAATACGGCATAACACAACCACCCACTTGTAAACTGAATCCCCACCAGCTCCGGTACCAGTTGGATCACCTGTCTGTGCAGTAAAATCCTTCTGAACGGTGTGAAAGAGGCAACCATTGTAGTACTTAATCCTACATTAATATAAGAACGTGTAAAGAATAAAATGAAGCAAGGGAATGAAATTAACAAGCTGGTAGTCACTAGAAATGTTGAGAGGGACAAATTTTCCAAGATTGAGGTTTTAATTTGTCCAGTTATGCAAAAGAAAATTAAACAAAACCAAACTTTAAAAAAGAGACAGAGCCTAAGGAAGCCGTTGGTCACCAAATACATGTAATGCAACAGGTTAATTATGTCGAGTATATACTTCCCTTAAAATCAAAACCCGAGTATCTCAGGGCACTGAATCAAATCCACCAAACCAAAACATGTGTATGTATTTGAAAACAGGAGTTACTTACTTGCAAAGCTTCAAGAAGTTTTTGGAGGTTAAAGGGCACTTGTCAGTGTACAAATCAACAACTATGTCCCCTAAGCTAGTGACTATGAGCACTGACATCTTGTTTTGGTGACTGCGAAAAAGGAAATAATAGGAGGCTCCTACGTTAGACAGTCAAAGAAAAAGAAAAACAAAACAGGAAGTGGGGATGTTTCTCGAATATGGGAAAACACGATGGTTAATAAAAGGGCTGTATGGGGCGAACGGATCAGGATTAGGCAAGAGCCGGCAAGCTACGGCTGTGATCGGAGCCTGAAGTGGCGATGCATCTGTTTCGACGGGGTGAGCTGAGGAAGCTACTTGTGAGGGCTTTGTTATGGGGTTTCTTAATTAGGGTCGCTAACCTTCAAATTTTGTGTTCTAGGTTTTTTTTTTTTAATTACAAGGTAAGAAATAAAAATTAGCGCAGATGACAGGAGTACGACATGCCTTGCGCATCTCACTAATAAGCTCTTGGATCACCTCTGGTGGCTACTGTAGTAAGTGCAGGCCCAGACTTAATAACCTTGCAGAAGCCGCCAACCTGTTTGCCTTGCGAAAGGTATGTTATAGTTGGACACCCCAGTCATGTTGTAGTATGCTACAGATACCTGCAACTAAAGAAATATCTTCAGTTAGTGATCCGTGGGAAGTAGAGAGAATGTTAATGACCTTTAGCGAATCTACTTCGATGACGACTCTTCTAAAACCCATATCCCAGGCCAACGTGAAGCCGATAAAACGCCACAGAATTTTGTAGATAAGGGCGAACCCCTCAGAAGATATTGCTGAAACCCACCACGCCACTTGCTATGGCTATCTCGAATTAATCCTCCAGCTGTGGCCGTAGAAGGCCCTTGCTTGAATGCCCAATTCGCATTTAATTTCACCCAACCCTCCAGCGGTTTAGTCAAGCCCAGTAAACTCCCCCCTCCCAGCAATCCCGGGATCAGGAAAACACCCTTTTTCATAGTTCTCGCACGACCAATCCATTCCACGTAATCCATTACAGTCCTGGTTCCATCCTCTGGCCAGACAAAGCCCCTCTCAAACAGGTTGTTGTTGCGCCATTTCCATAATACCCAAACGGCTATGCCGTAGATCGTAGCCCAATCGACTTGTTGGACTTGCGATAGTTTGATGAGATTAGTCACCAGTCATATCCCCTCATCCTGTTGGAAGAAGGTCATATCGACTACATCCCGTAGAAATTTACGCCAAAACGTTTGCACTTTTGGGCAATCTCGAACCGCATGTAATGTCGTTTCTTCTTGGCCATAGAACTGGCAACTGTTGTCTGCAGCTATGTACCTGACGACTCACTGCTGATTGGTCAAAAGTTTTCTGTGAGCCAGTAGCCACAGGAAAGAACAAATCCACTGGGGCCAAGCCATGTCCATATAACCTCCCAAAGCTTATGATTCGTGTTCATATAGGGGCCTTCCTGTAAATCATAAACTGATGCTACAGTGAACCTCCCATGGGTGGTAAGCCCCCACTCCAGTTTATCGGCCCCTCTTTCCTCAGCAGTAGAGCAGAGAGGGGCTAACTCCAAACAGACTACAGAAGGCAGGTACTGTTGAAATTCTTGCCATAGCCAGGTACCTCCTTCACTAGCAAAGTCGACAACTGTAGCAGTCAGGCTATGAGTCGGAATTTGAGAGGTCACCACATGGATATATGATCCCCATCCTTGCACCCAGTTATCAAGCCAAAATAAAATTCTTCGGCCATTGCCTAGAAACCATTTGCTACCCTGTCATACAATTGGTCAGGCTGCCGAAATGCCCCTCCAAACTACCGAGGCCCCTGGCCTCGCTATAGTTTGGAGGATATGGTATGTATCTAGCCTATATTTAGCTTTAAGTACCTGTACCCAAAGGGTCGTCTGCTGAGTCAGTAGGGCCCAACCTAGCTTGGCGAGTAACGCGTCATTGGTAGGGCAAATCCATTTGAGGCCTAGTCCTCCAATGGACTTAGGCTGATAGACAGACTCCCAGTTGACAAGGTGCATTTTCCGTTGAGTGGGCGCAGAACCCCAAATAAAATCTCTCAGAATTTTCTCCAGCTCGTCACAAAGATGACGTGGGAGACGGATAGTTTGCATCGTGAAGATAGGAAGGGC
>JAOQMP010042436.1:0-11363 GCA_027563575.1 Erythroxylum pedicellare | reverse complement strand
AATTTTTTTTCCTTTACTTTTTCACACTAGTTATAATATGCATGTGTGTTTTAATGTTGGTGTATTTCTTGCTTATTTTAAGTTTTCATTAAAATGAGAGAAAAAATAAAACAAACAAACATCTACTCATTTTTTATTCCTTCTAGGTTATACAGTCATGAGTAGAGAATGAAAATACTAAAGAATTTTATAGCAACTCTAGCCTGTACTTTTAACCTTGTGATTGGTCGATATGCATTATCTTTAGAAGAATAGTGACTAGTGGTAGATAAAGCTAGTGAGGTTTTAGACTAACACATGCATTTCAGTCTCATTGTCTTTTGATAGTGTGTGATCATGACATGTACATCCTAATTGTGTATTGAATTTTTATTCGAGACCATATTTTCATCACATGCATTAACATGGAAATGATTAGGCATTCTTTGTTTTCTCAAACTACATTAGCCAAATAGCCTACCAATTATATGATTTTTTTTTCGTTCCTAAGCCCCTTTGAGCTTTATTTGCCCTTTTTTGTGTATTAGCCACATTATATGCATTAAACCTAACCAAATGTTCTACCTAAGCCATAAAGCTAGTGGAGCATTTGTGATTGTTTAGTTTGTAGATGTACAAAATTCTAAGTGTGAGGGTGTACATATATGTGGGATGGTTATGATGTTGGGATGCTATTTTATGTCATATCATTGAAATTCCCATGTTGATGTAGTTTCTTTTAATTTTTATAAGAGAAAAGAAAAAAAGAAAGAAACGAGAAAAGTAAATAAAGAGAAAAAGAAAAGTAAAGAAAAAAATGTTTAGATAAATGTATTAAGGAAGAAGTGCATATGTGATGAAAAGTTGTTTATAATTAATGCATCCTCCTAAAGTTGTAATGAATATGTTATTTGAGTATGTTAATATGAGGTAGATGTTGTCTTGGAAGATTTACGCATTATAATTTCAATGTATTGTTATCATCAACTGTATGAGCGATTCCTTCTATTTGGTTATGCTTCATGTGATTTATGGTATGAGAGCTTGAATTGAGTTGTAAAATATAGTTGTATGAATGTTAATTTGTGCACTTGGGTATTGCTTTGTTTCACTAGCTTTAATGGCCCCCCTTATGCTACTTGACCTAAATACATATCACCTTACCTTTGCCCATATTACAATCGTAAAAAGCCTTTTGATCAATGATTTCACATATGAACTTTAGTGGTGGAGAAATGAAGTAATATGCAAAGTTTTGGATTGTCATGATCATGAATGGTGCTGAGTGTACCTATGGATATATATTATTTAAACACATTTTTAAGTCTATCATTAGATTGCTTGGTTTTTAAAGGTATCAAATGTTGATTGGTTATGACCAAAAGCTTAGAATGTTAAGTTCTTAGTATGATTTTTTAAAGTCATTCATCTTTATTTATGATTATATATTCTTGGAACATATGGGAAATGAGTCAATGTTTTTGGGTCCATGAGCTTAATTTGATGTTTTGCTCGAGGACAAAAAAAAGATAAGTGTGGAAGAATTTGATATGTGCTTAATTGATTGTTTAATTATTTCATAACACTTAGTGATTAATGACATGAAATTGCTTAAGATACTCATTTTGACTCATATGTGATTTTAGGCATAATTTGGAAGCAAAAGAAGTTAAAGTCGAAAGCATAATATTTTGGGGTATTTTTCAAATACTAATTTTCACTTGTCTTCATGGAGCAAGAAGAAGAAATTTTAGAAGACAAAAAGAAAAATAAAAACACAAATAAATCAAATTTACTCATGGACATTGTGCATGGACCATACAAGGTCCCATGCAACGTGTTTTATGGGAATTAAATGAAGACAATAGGTAATTGGAAGAGAAGTAAAAATGACAGCATAACATAAAGAAAATGCTGCAGCAAATGCACACATATAATTTGAACAAAACCGACGTAGCAAACATCTCAAGCCAAAAGAAAACGCAACACACGTTGGAAGCATTCAGGGAATGACAAGTGGGGCGAGAGGAGCAAAACATAGGCACAATAGTAGGAAATGCAAACAGAGTCTGTGTTTCATGCATACGTTATGCATGAAACACAGACATTTAGCCAATAACAAAACGTACAGTAGCGGTAGTATGAGGGGAGTGAACAGTAGGGTGGACCAAAAACTAAATATAAAAAAGAGAGAGTAACGTAGGAAGTGAGGGGAGGCAATATAGGAGGGGTCTTCATTTTAGGGGTTTAGACTGGGAAATTTTTAAGGGGCAAAGCTATGATCTTTTGGAGACCCATAGAGGGGTAACTTTCCAACGTCGGTTCAGAGGCAACATTGACACCGACAACCCAAGTTAAGTGCATTTCACAGTTTTTGTTGTTTCTTTCTCTCTTTAGAAATTGATTATGTTCTGTTAATTGATTTGGGTTTTATGTATAGATAATAATATTCTCATTATTGTTCGAGTATTTGTGTATGAACTTATAGGTATTATGAAAAGACAATTGGAACGCATTCATTGGATCATTTATTTACAAATCCATTGCTAGAATTTTGAAGATAATCTGTAATTGTTATGTTAAAATTCAATTCATGTGTAGTGACTAATGATTCGTAATCATTAGGGATAACATACCCTAGGTTAAATGACGCATCGTATGTGGTTGTTGCCTTTATTAATCGGTTTTCCTAATTCGTAATGTTACTGCCCAATTAAATCTAGAGATCATATCCTAGGTTATTTAGTGGTTAGGTTTAATTAACGATCATATCTTGATTTAGCACTACCTAAGGGAAAACTTGGGTTAATTATTAACCCACGATTAATAGTTTCTAAGAGAGGTTAGAACAACAAATCAATGAAATAAGTTTAATTGTGGTGTTGGCTGCCATTGAACCAAAAAACCAGGTCCTTACCAAATTTTCCACTTTTATCATTTTTTATGTTTTCTTTAAATTACTTTTATTAGTTATTTTAGCTTTATTTTATTTTCTTATTTCTAAAACCAAAACCCCCTAAACCTAAAACTAAACACCAATTAATTTAATTTCAACAACTTTACACACACTCTCTGTGAGATCGACCTAGACTCACCACTACTATAATAGTATCTAGTTTATTTTGACTAGTGTAACGATGCACCGTTAGATATATCATGTAGTACTACCAACTCCTTAATTGGCATGTCAACCTTATCATATTTCTCCAATTCCTATCTATTTTACTAGGGTTAAATCTAATTAAATTCCATTGCAATGTCATAATAAAAGCTCATAATAAACAATTCAAGCTATTCCATATTCGGCCAAGTAAACGTCATTCTTCAATGTCATTTTTTTCTTCCATTATTGCTTTTAATTTAATTCATACAACATTCAAGACATATCCATCTCACCAATTAGTCAAAAAACATGTAAATTAGGTTTCTCAATTCAAACATAATGTATGTCAATTTAGGAAAATACAAATTTTAAGTCCAAAATCTTAATTAATCACATATACTAATTCATTTAGTATCCAATTCAATATTTTTTAGGAAAATTTCTTAAACTCCCAAATTTACCTCAAGAACCCTAATTTACATAATACATAATTTTAGGGAAAAATAGAATTACATGAACACATAACAAATTGATATCCAATTCTTTAAATTAAACTTCCAGCAACTGCAATTTCACCAACAATTCCTTATTCCTTCTCTTTCTCTTTTTCTTTCTCTCTCTCCTTCAATTCCTCTTCTTTATCTTCATAGTATTGCATAAACATTTAATTTCATGCATTTTATTTATCAATGCATGCAACTACACCAAAATCATATACTAAAAATAATCAAAACTCTATTAACTTACCTTATAAATTTTTGAGTATTATTCATCAAGAACACTCATATACCTTTTTTTTCATCTTTCTCCAAACTTTTTTTAGTGATTTTAGGGACCCTAGGTTGATGATTTAATGTTTAATAGGTGATTTGGGGGTTAAAAATAAAGAAAATTGGCTTGAAAATGAAAGAAAATGATAGAATAATAGAGAGGAAAGGAGGAGGCTTGTTCTTGGCTATCCTTGGTGAAGAAGAGAGGGTAGGTGGCCAAGAAAATGACATGTGGACCCTTAATAACACTTTTTCATTTTGAAAAAACAAAATTAACTTTAACTTTTAATCCATTCTTTTTTTCTTTTTAATAAAAACACCCATAAGAAAAATATATGTAACATCCCGTTTTTCCCATGTTAAGGGTTAGAAACCTAGACTATTGAATATGAGAGATAATATTGAGAAACTAGGACTTGCATTTCATGCTCGTGCATCAGTTAGCATGCATACATGTGAATTTGATAATTGCGCACATTGCAATGACTATAAATGCATTCATTTGACATTTATTGGGTATAGCTGATCTTAATTGATTTGTAAATGTGATTATAATGTGAATAGTGAATCTTTTGTCTTGAAAATTGATTTGGTGAGTAAAATTATTGATCTATAATTTTTGGTAAAATTTAGAAAATTTTGAGGAATTTTGGACTATGAAAAATGTCAAATGGCAAGATGATTGATAAATGGTGGTAGAATTAAATGTCAAATAACAGTAGAAATTGTTGATAAATGACATTACGATTTAATGAAGAATATCATAGAAAATTGGGAGACAATTAGATTAGAAATTTGGAGACAAATATACTAGCTAGCTTAAGAAGACTTGTTAATTTGATTTTGAAGTGGTAAGTCTCATGACACATGTCATGACACCCACCAAGCAATTTTTACCTTGCTTTTAACCCACCCATGACATTTTCTTCTTGAATGATCATCTTTTTCTTTGTCTTTCACGTTGGTCATATGCTTTCTTCCTCTTCATTCTTGTTTTCTTCACTCACGACCATCTCACTCTCACCCTCATCATGTTGAGTTCTTGCTATCCTTCACTTTGTTTCTTCAAGATCTTTGCTATCTCTTCATCTTGTTACTAAGAACCTAATCTACCCACCTCCATGTTGATGATCGTGTGAGCCATGGAAAGCTAGGGTTAAGTGATATTTTTTAAGATCTTGAAGTTATACAAGTATCATATTTTTTTTCATGATGTGTTGAATGAAACATATATGATGATAGTTAGAAGTTAAATGATTATAAAATGGTGTTGTATATATGTTGGAACATCTGTAAAGTAATGAACACATTGATGTCTTGTTTTTGTGCTTATGATGATCAATATTTCATAAGTTATTGTAGACATGAGTTGGAAATAGAAAGATCATTAAAAATGGTGTAGGAAAAAGTGTAGAAAATTTTGATATATAAATGAATGTGAGATTAGAGTTGAGCATGTCCAGAAAGTTGGTGTATATAGAGCTGCACACAAGTTGGTGATGAATATATATATATAGATAGATAGATGTTCTGTTTTTGGTGTTGTGATCAAACATAGAATATGATTTGCCTATGATTGAAATTAAGCTGAAATGGAAGTAGGAATGAAGAGGAAATAATAAGGACATAAGCTAGATATGGTAGACTAAGAAAAAGAGATGAACTAGGATGAAAATGATGATGAAGTAGTTGTAATATGTTAGCTGTAATGTTTCCACTGAACATACATCTATATTTTAGTCATATCTTGATCTGTAAATATCAAAATAGGATGATTTTAAGTTTATATTAAACTAGAGACCGATGGATATATTTTGCATGAAGGAATCAAATTTGAATTATGTCTTTAAAGGTTTAAACTTTTGGCTTGAAGTTGACTACAGTGTGTTGTCGCAGTGTGAGAACAATCTGTAGTATTTTAGGTATAACCTACAGAATACTTAACCAAAATGCATGAAATTAATGTCGTTAGAAACTTAAGACATATAGGAACATTTTTTAGAAGAATATACTACCTAAATACCTCATTTTTGTTATAAAAAATGATCATCAAGTGGTTACATGATCATGCACAAGCACGATCGTGAAAGAGAGGGATCATCAAGTGGTTGAACGATCATGCACAAGCACAATTGTGCACTAATATTTTCCCACCTTACCTTGGTTCTTTTGGAATTAATTGAGGTTTGAATTGAACCTAGTTGGTTGCGACAGTATGTGGTTAAGTGATTGATAAGTTTAGGATGTTGATTGACATTAGAATTGAAGATTGGATTGACTTGATATGAATAATATGAATTAGGTATGAATGAATGAATGAAAATTAGGAAATTGTATGGATGTATAATGCTAAGAAAGGATTGGTAAATGTATGCTTGATGAATAGATGATTGATGAATTGAGGATAATCAAGTTTCATAAGATATGATATATGGATGATCATAATATCTGAATTAAGGAAATATACCCGGGATTATCATTGAGCATGCATTATACATATCACATATACACATGTATATGAATGAGTATTCATGAAAATTTGCAATTTAGTAATGTGTAATTGTGTATGTATTGTATGATATAAAAAAGCAATTAGATTGACAACATTCAGACATTGTCGACACATCGAGGCAATAGCTATCTGGAGCATTGAATGTGTTGATTCCAAACATTGAATATATGAGGCACTTAATGCATGAATAATATATTGGAAGTGCTCATTATATGTGAATTTCACAGAATATGTGATACTCAACTTAATTGTTGAACGCCAGACCAAGTTCTGATGGTTAATATGAATGTGAGTGAATGTGAAAGAAAATTTAGCACAAGTGAATGATTGAATACATATGATGCATTTCACTACATGAATGCATGATATCATAAAGGTAGTTATTACCAGAATTGTTAGTGAAAAAGAGCTTAAAACTTAAAATGTGGTAAGCGCCTTTGGCTCACTATGTATAATAAGCCCTATATCCCTAATGGAGAAGGGATAGTTATTAATGAGCCCGGTATCTATAATGGATATGGGACAGTGAAAAGAGACACTTGGTCATAAAAAAGTAATAAATGAAAGTGAGTCTCATGAACATTGCACATACATTTTAATATTCATTATATAATGAACTGAATTGTATGAACCATTACGAATAAAAAAGGTGAATAAGTGAACAAAGTGTTATATGATGCCTTTTTGATAATTGGTGAAAGAAGTACATTATATGATGGCATAAATTGTTTCTAAACTTGAAACATGAACTGTATATGTTATGTGATATGAGTGAGCCATCGATGATGGGTAACTCGCTGAGTTCAAAAAACTCATCAAAATTGTAATGTTTATTTTTCAGGTGAGAGAGAGCGGACTTAGCTTCTAAGACAACTTAGAAGAGATCTAGTACTGCTTTTGGATAGTAGAAATGGCTCAAAGTTCGGTCAGCTAAGACTGAAAGATTTAGATAGAATTTTGTATAGTTCCTCATTCATGTAGCATATAGCATATTTTGTAATAGAGATGTAAACTCTGATAGTTCTTTGATATGGTATATAAGGATGAAGTATGTATTGCTACAATGTATATTCGATCTTACGAAATGAAAATGAGGAATTGGGTTTTCAAAGATTGTGATATTTATATTTTAATGATGATACCATAGGAAGTGAATGTGACTGCTCTAGGGCACTGCTTCCACCGAGCATGTGCTCGAATGTCTGAAGGATGTACAGACACAAATTTCTGATGGGAGTAGGCTATCAACCTCACATAAAGACCTTAATTAATATCATTTATTTCCATTAATATTTTCGGGTTTGATTTTCACCTTTTTTAGGTCGAACTTTGACCACTGGTCAACTTTTGGTCATAACCTCAAAACAAAATCGTTTTGAGCTCTAATTTGATCCTCGGGCTATCCTTGAACAATATTATCTTATGCCAAATAAAATAAAATGTAGTTTGGGTCCCAAGTGTCACTATTCACCTTAAGATACACCATTCACGACGCTAAAAGTATTATTTATGAAATTGAAATTTTTGGGGCGTTACAATTCTTCCCCTCTAAAATAAAATTTCGTCCTCAAAATTTACGTATGTCAAAATGGTCATGGATAAGACTTTCTAATGGTTTCTTTTGGTTCCCATATAACTTCCTCGACCTCGTGGTTCGTCCATAGTACTTTCACCAGTGGAACTGTCTTGTTCCTTAATTGTTTTGTATCTTTTGCTAAAATCTTCACTGGCTTCTCTTCATAAGTTAGATTTGGTAGTATTGCAATATCTCCCAGTTTTATCATATGTGATAGATCAAATTGATATTTCCTTAACATAGACACATGGAAGACATCATGAATCTTTTCCATATCTTGTGGCAATGCTAATCTGTAGGCTACTGGTCCCATATGCTTAATGATCTTAAATGGACCAAGGAATCTAGGGCTTAACTTATCCTTTTTACCAAATCGAAACACTTTCTTCCATGGTGAGGCTTTCAAGAAAACCTTGTCACCCGTAGCATATTCAATGTCCTTTCTCTTCAAATCTGCATATGATTTTTGGCAATCAAAAGTAGCTTTTAACCTTTCCTTTATAATTTTCACCTTATCCTGAGTTTCCTTTATAAATTATGGACCCACGATCTTGCTTTAACTAAGTTATGTCCAACATAAGGTTATTCTGCACTTTCTACCATAAAACACCTCATACGTTGCCATCTGTATGCTTGCTTAATAGTTATTATTATATGCAAATGCAATCAATGGGAGATGTTCATCGTAACTTCCTTTAAAATTGATAACACAACTCCTAAGCATATATTCTAGCACCTGAATCACTCTTTTTGATTGTCCATCCATTTGAGAATGACAAGTTATATTAAAATTTGGCTTTGTACCCAAAGCTTCATATAATTTCTTCCAAAATCTTAAGGTAAATCTTGGATCTTGATTTGATAAGATGAAAGATGGTACTCCATGCAACTACACTATCTCAGATGGTACTCTATATAACTACACTATCTCACTGATATATAATTTTTCACACTTTAAGATTTGGTAATCAGTTTTGATAGGTAAGAAGTGAGCTGACTTGGTCAATCTATCTCAATCACCCATACATAATTATGCTTCTTCCTAGTTTGAGGCAAACCAAACATAAAATCCATCATGATTTGATCTCATTTCTATTTGAGTATTGATATTAGTTTAAACAAACCCAATGGAACTTGATGTTCTGGTTTTACTTGTTGGCATGTAAGACACTTGGTAACATAATCTACAATGCCTCTCTTCATACTTAACCACCAATAATGTGTCTTCAAATCTTGGTAAATTTTAGTACTTCTTGGATGCACAGCCTATGAACTGCAATAGGCTTCCTTCATGATGTTCTTTTTCAACTCATCATCATTAAGGACATAGATTCTATCTTTTTGATACAAGTAGCCATCATTTTTTATTGCATATTCACTATCTTTCCCCTCTTAGTTTTGTTTAAGAATGGTAAGTAGCTTTTTATTTCATTTATGTGCTTCCTTAACTTGCTGTAACAAGTTTGGTTTAAGCCTCAACTCAGCTACAATGGCTTTATCACTAGCTACAAATAATCTAGCATATATTGCTCTTAAAGGTGATAATGATTTCCTGCTAAGAGCATTTACTACTACATATGCTTTTCCTAGATGATAGTCAATGATGCAATCATAATCTTTAATCAACTTTATCTATCTTCTTTGCCTTAACTTCAACTCTTTTTTGTATAGGCAAATATTTAAAACTTTTGTGATCTATGTAAATATAACATCTCTCTATATAAGTAATGTCTCCAAATATTCAAAGAAAAGACTATGGTTGCTAACTCTAAATCATAGGTCAGGTAGCTCCTTTCATAAGGCTTAAGATACCTGGAAGCATAGACAACTACCTTTCCCTTTTGCATAAGTACACATCCAAGCCCATTATGTAAGGCATCACTATAGATCATAAAGTCTCTACTAGGTACAAGTTGTGTAAGAACAGGCGCTTCAATCGATATGGACTTTAGCTTCTCAAAGCTTTCCTGGCATTCATCCCTTTACACAAATTTTTCATTCTTTTAAAGTAACTTAGTCAAAGGTGTTGTGATTATAAAGAATCCCTTAACAAATCTTCTACAGTATCCTACCAAACCTATGAAACTTCTAATCTCTATAGCATTCCTACGTGGCTTATATTTTAGAATGGCTTCAATCTTCTTAAGATCAACTCTAATCCCATATGTTGATATGAAATGACCAAGGAAAGAAACTTCTTCAAGCCAAAATTTAAATTTACTGAATTTGGCATAAAGTTGTTTATCCCTCAAAATCTATAAAATAATTCTTAAATGCTCATTATGCTCTTCTCGGTTCTTAGAATAACAAAGATATCATAGATGAAGACTACTACAAATTAATCCACGTAAGGGTAAAAAATACAATCCATGAGATCCATAAAGGATGCTGGAGCATTTGTAAGTCCAAAAGGCATTGCTAAAAATTCATGATGCCTATATATCACTCTAAAAGCCATCTTAGGGACATCTACTTCCTTCTCTCAACTGGTAATACCCTAATTTTAGATCATTCTTATAGAAAACACTCGTACCTTTAAGTTGATCAAAAAGGTCATCTATTCTAGGTAATGGATATTTATTCTTCACAGTCACTTTATTTAGTTGTCTACAATCCACACATAGCTTAAGAGACCCATCTTTCTTCTTAAAAAATAACATAAGTGCACCTGAAGGAGACAAACTAGGGCATATAAAACCCTTCTCAAGAATTTTTTGTAGCTGGATTTTCAATTCCTTAAGTTATATGGATGCCATTTGATATAGTGTAATGGATACTGGTGCTATACCAAGTATCACATCATTACAAAACTTAACTTCTATCCTAGTGGTAACCCCAGCAACTCCTCAGGAAATACATTCTGGAAGTCACATACAGTTGGTATATCTTGAATTTTAAGATCATCCTTTCTAGTTCCAAGAACATAAGCTAAATAGGCTAGACACCCCTTTTTAATAAGCTTTTTCGCTACTATCGCTAATATAACATTAGAGAGAAAATTTGACCTTTCGGTAATAAGTATGATCTCATTAATATAAACTATTCTAAGAGTGATTCTTTTAAAATGAAAATCTACCACTACATGATGTCTAGATAGCCAGCCTATACCAAGGATCACACCAAATTTGTAGAAAGGTAGTTCAATCAAATTACTAAGAAATTCATAACCTTGTATTCTTAACAGACAATTCTTGTAAACCTTATTTACCACCATACTGTGACCCAAAGGAATTGTAACTAGAATATCATGTTCAAGAGTGTGAAGAAGTAACCCTATATTTTCAGGCAATGGCATAAATGTTGGAATTATGTAAATATAGTGTCCTGGAAAGCAAGTGTATTTACTTATAACTTAATTTTCTTCCAATTACTTTTGTAATGAAAATATTTATTATTAATAAAACAAAAGAGTTTGGTTTTATT
>JAOQMP010042414.1:0-11368 GCA_027563575.1 Erythroxylum pedicellare | reverse complement strand
GTAATATGTATTAAGTGGTTAAATGTGAATGAGAATTGGGTATTATGAGAGCATATAATGTTAGCAGAGGAATGACGAGAAATTGAGTTATGATATTAGAATAACCAAGTGTTCTTGATATGTAAGCCTAAGGATAAACTAGACACATACAAAAGATATGGATTAAATGGTGAACTTAGAATGATCATGTATAAATGAAATGTAAACCTAAGTTCAACTAGACATATATGAATTATATGAGAATGAGCATAAGAAGTGAATTTAGATAATATAGTCGGGATTGTCATTAAGCATGCATTATACACAACACATATATATGTATGTATATAATTGAGTATCCATAAGATTGTGCAATAAATAATGTGTGTGCAATATGTGTTTTTCATAATGATGATATAGGATAGAATGTCCACATTCAGAAATTTCCGGATTATAGAAGCTATTGCTCATACTGTAAGTCTACCTAGATAGTCTTACTTTAAATAATTGTCTTGTTTAAATTCTCTATTGAATTATTTTGTGAATGTGATTGTGTTGATTTGGAACTTTGAATGTCTGAGGTGTTTGATGCATTAATAATATTGGAAGTGCTCATTAAATGTGAACTGGATTGACTATGTGTTTTCACAACTTCAATGTTGAATGCCGGACTAAGGTCTGATAACATGTAAAAGTGAATGTGTAAAGTGAAATAAAGTGACTGATTCATCTTATGTGATTGATGCATTTCATTATATGAATGTATGATAGCATAAAGGCAGTTGTGACAGGAGTAGCCACCAAAAAAGAGATTAAAGCTCAGAAAGTGAAAAAGTGTTTAAAGTTCATAATGTAATTAAGAGCCAAAGGCTCACTATGTATAATGAACCCAGTATCCCCAAATGATATGAGACAGTTATTAACAAGCTCGTTATCCACAAAGGATACGAGACAATTATAAGCACTCGGTCACAACAATAACAATTGAAAGTAAGTCTCATAAGCACTGCATATGCATCTAATATGTATGATTTAAATAGTTGGATTAATTTCTGAATGTGAGATATGTTTTAAGTAAATATGAAATGTATGTGACTCAACATGATGAATTGATGAAGTGATGTGAATTATGTGACTATATGAATTAATGTGTTATGTCATTGAGTGAGACATCGAGGATGGTCCACTCTCTAAATTTACAAAACTCAACTAAAAATTTGCAATAGTTTTAGGCTTAGAAAAGATCTCCATTTAGACAAATTGGAATCTAGTCACTGCATTTGAGTAAGAGATAGAAGTCGAGATCAGTTCACTTTTGCATTTGTATTTCTTTATTTTTGTATCAAAATATGTATTCAAAATTATTTTACAATGTGTATACGAATGATTTTATAATTTAATGACATTATGACTACAAGTGGTTTGTATCTGTAATGGCCCCAAGTGGCTACTAAATTGCTGATGTTATATATAATGGTTGTAACATTGCGATTGAAAATGTTTATGAATAAAATGGGTTGAGTTCCATTTTTTATTTTTTACATATGCATGTGTTGTTTTAAAAAACATTTGTAATGAGTTTGCTTGACTAACTATTCTAGCATACCACCCTGGTAGTGTATGTTCTCGAATACCATCAGTATGTTCAGGAATATGCACTGTGAGAGTGGGGTGTTACAATTTGGTATCAGAGCCTAGATTTAGTATATTAGATGGGTGTTTTTCGAAATATATGTCAAAGTACATGCATTTTAGACATGTCTTAGCATGCAGTGGCAACTGATCCTAGTATGAGTTGATTGTGTATGAGTACACGCATAAGCATTTGTTAAGAGTTTGAGCTAATAGAAATAGTGAGAAGAATGATGATCTGTCAAAATGTTAGAAAATGAAAGTTTGTGGATATCTAGAAATGAGAAATATTATATAGTTCTATATAATAGATAAAGATTCATCGCAATTGTATTGGTGGATGTATTATTGAATATGACATCAATATTGTAATGTAGTGGTATATCCTCGAATGTGAAATAGATGTTAATACATTATCATGCACTAATTAAGGTAGGCTGCGATATAAATATGAATGACGAGATTTAAAATGTGCAAGCCAAGTGGAAGGAAAACAAAAAATTATTATGACCTTAAAAAGATGAACTTGGAACTAAAATGATTATTTGATAAATGCGATAAGAGTTATGATTTAGCATAAGAATATGTCTGTGGAATTGAAATCAAAATTTCATGATAATTATGCGTCTATATTTTTTAATTGATTGCTAATATACATATCTAAGATGAAATAAATGAAGATTAGAAGAGGAGATAAATGAGAAAGAGATAAGTAAAAGTCTCTAAGGTTAAGTTGATTTGTTATTGTGAGTACATATATGATAATGGGATCACCATGATAAATGAGAATATTGAGCACATATGTATTATATGTGTGGAGATGATATAGGAAGCAATCTATGACTTATTAAATATTTGTTGGTCATAGTTCCCATAGTTCAAAGTCTACAATGAATTAGAGTAACACATGAAAGTGCTTATAGTGATCAATCGGGGATAGATTGAGATTGTTAATGATGTTACTATGGGTGATGAATTCGAGGAAAAAGAAAAAGGGCACGATCGTGGCATAGTCCCTACGATCAAGGACAAGAACAAAAGGGAAGTGTTGTCCAAAATCAAATGAGATTAAGGTATCCTTAGCATAAGTTATTAATTGGTAAATTATCATAAATACATTCCTAGATATGATGTAATGATCTTGATGGTATATACCAAGGTATAAGAGTAAGTGAATCTGCTTACTGGTTCATTGAGCCTTATCTGATCATATAAGTTATGACAGAAATTGATCTTATTAAGATATTATGAATAATTGAAATTTATCTTCTTGAGGTACTAAGAATGGCTAATAAGCAATGATGAAAACAATTGATTGATAAAGATTATATGAACAGTATAAATGATAGTAGCAAGAAATCTTCTTTCGAAGAAGAATTTCACCAAATTAGGTTAAGTAGACCAGATGGTTTATTTTCAAGAATGATCAATAAAGGAACAAATCAGAAATGAATATGTAATAAAGCAGAAGTGAATATTGGAGCTCCATTTCTAATTGAGACTTAGGCATAAGAGGTAGAATATGCTACTGAGAGTGCATAGATTTTCGTTTAATGTAAAGTATCCAACTGTGTGATTGAATTCTTGAATTTGAGGAGAACTTAAGTCCACGCTATATTCTATGTAAATATGTTCAGGGCACACAAATTAGATTTGATGAATGTGATACCAACACAGGAAGTTAAGATTACAAATAAATTGAAATATGTGGAGAAACTAGTATGAATGAACATACATTAGAATAAGTCAATGTGAAATCAAAGGAAATCGAATGAATTGAGAAAAACATTTAAGAAAAGAAGTCAATTAGGAAACCGAAAATAACATGAGATAATATTACTTCATTGAGGAATTAGTTACTTAAGGAATTATGAAAACTAATTATGCGCACATAGAGTTTTGGCAATATCTGTTTGAGTTAACAATACCCTCGACAATATCATGGCATTGAATAATAAAGTGTCCCAATTTTTTTTGGATCAATTAATGACTATGATCGTAGATGATATGTTGAATGTATTCGAAAAGTTTAGAAGAATATTTTGAATACTTGAGGAAATCTTACATATCATAAAGGTAGAAACAATTATATAACATGTTTAATAAGAGTGAATCTTAGCTTGATCAAATAACATGTTGGGTCTTATAGTATCTAAACATGGCATATTTGGGGACCTAAAGAAAGTAGAGGTAATGATGAAGTGAGAAACTCTAAGGAATATATAGGAGATTAGGAGTTTTCTAGAATTAGTTAAAATTGGACACTGCCAAAAGTTGTTAAGGGGTTTTTGCCGATCTTAGTCCTTTGACAAAAATGTTTGAGAAAAAACATGTAAATCGAATAGACTGATGAATATCAAAAGAATTTTGAGGAATTATAACACTGATCTTAATTATATCATTTAGATTTGGAGATTTTGTAGTACACAATTATGTTTCACGCTACACATTATGATGAAATCTAATGCAGCATAATAAAGTGATTTCATATGTATTGAGACAATTAAAATCTCATGAGTGATTATTTGATACATTGTTTGAAACTTGCTGCAATAGTAATTACCTTGAAATTTTGGAAACATGATATAGACAATGAAACATTTCGGATCTATATATAAATATACAGATCATTAAAGTTTGAGGTAATTATTGAGTTTAAAAGAATTGAATACAAGACCGAGATAATGGATAGAGTTACTTGAAGATTATAATGTATAAATGAGTATTTCCCAAAAAAGCAACTGTTGTAATCTGATGCATTGAACAAAAAATTCAATAGCTATGTAGCACAAATTTAGATATTAAGGTTACCAAATCTAGTGCAATAAGGAGCAAAGAACGTCGAGTTAAATTTTGGACAACTCAAAGTACTATTAGCTATTGAATTTAAGATTAATTTCATATGAAAAGATTAGCGAAACTCAATTAAAGAATTCAGAAATTATGAATCTTATTGTTAACTTGATTGAATCTAAATTTTGAGTTTGAATTGGAAAATGATACTCTGTGGTTGAAATAAGAAATATACGTCCATGATAAAGATGATTGAGCAAAGAGATTATTAGAGAACGCACAAATAACAACCTATGGTATACATCCTAGTAGGAATATGCCGAATTAGCATTTAATGACTAAGGATATAGAACCAAGTGACTGGATGTATAAGTTGCCAATAGTCTCAACTATTGGAAATATGCTTAAAGCTTATATTTTCGAGTTTATAGGAACATGAGGTCAATGTATAGTTTTAATTGACTTTAAGCGTAACAATCATTATGATAGTGATATCATTAGAATATTGTATGAGCTGTTATATGACAGAAAGAGTCATTCACCCATTTATTGAAATGAAGAGGGCCTAAAAATGATTAAAGGCCTGAATTGATTGGAGACGTTGTTGATAAGTGAAATTGATCTATATTAGAAGTTAAGTGATTTAAGAAAGATGAATGAATTAGATGCATCAACACCGAAGACATGGAATATAGTGAGATAGATATAAGAGATAAGTGTATTATCACTAAAGAGGTGAAATATCAAATGAAAGATGAATTATTTCTGAAAGTATCACTTTGGCAAGGTGTGCTTAGGTTAGGAAAAAGGATCAACTAAGCTCGAATTGTATTGATTCCTATAAAATTATTGTAAGCGTAGGACGATTAGCTTATGAGTTAGTCATACCAATAAAAGATGTTTCAGATTCACGCAGTGATACATAGATATGTTTAGGAAATATCGTTATGATTCGATTTATGTGTTATTAATACCGGAAATGAAATTGTGAGTAAGATGAAATATATTGAGGAATCAGTTAAAATAGTATGATGCCAAGATAAGTACTTGAAAGACTGAGTCATTCCATTGACTATAGTGTTGAAGCTAAATGGGAAACGAAGGAGCATATGAGGAAATAACACCCTTGCCTTGTTGATCAATTAGATAAGAATTTCGACGATGAAATTTATTAAGGGGGAATTGTAACATCCTATTTCTATACTAAGGGTTAGAACCCTAGATTTCTATAATTGAGAAATAGCAATGAGAGATTAGAAAAATGCATTTCATGGTCATGCATATTGTTAGCTTATACACACACGTGAACTTGATTATTACACACATTACAATGAATTTTTCATGCACTCATTTGACATTTTTCGAGTATAAATAATTGCTTTAATTCGATTATAATGTAAATTATGGATTATGTGTCTTAAAAATTGGGTTGGAGTGTATAAGTAGTAAATTCAAAGTTTTTGGTGAAATATGAGAATTTTATAGATTTAAGGGTATGTTTGGATTAGGAAAAATGCCAAGTGGAAGAACAATTGATAAATGGTAGTAGAAATAAATGTCAAATGGTAGTAGAAATTTAATATGCGACATTAAGATTTAATGACATGTTTCATTGAAAATGGGGAGAAAATTGGGTTGAAAATTATAGACAAATGGACTAGTAGATTAAAAGACCAAAAGAGGACCATGAGAAAGTGACATGTGGCAAGTGACAAGAGGACCTTGAGAAATTGACATATGGTAAGTGACAAGTTTCACTTGCTACACCACTTGTTTAAATTATGTACATTAAGTGAAAGAACCATATTTTGGTCTTTCATTTGCTATTTGCTTCTCTCATCATCATTTTCTTCATCTTCCTCTCCTTTTCACGACACTCTCTTCTCTAAGTATCACAAGCCACTTAAATACCTTGCTTTCCTCTTCTTGTGGCTAAAGGACTAAACCTATTCCACCTTAAAAGTTGATGGTCATGTATGTTGGAGAAGCTAGGGTTAAGTGTGATTTGAAGACATTAAAGCTAAACAAGTAAGTATAAGCATTTCTCTTCTTGATTTGTTGAATGAACCATGGTTTGATGATAGTTAAGAGTTAAATGATCATAAAATGAGGCTAGGTACATGCAAAAATGTGAATGAAAAATATAGGTAGATTCATGTCTTGCTTTTGCATTTTTATGGGTAAGAGATTATGGGATGATATAATGTTGGATTAATAGAGTAAACGGTGTTTAAAGTATGGTAGCATATGTTAGCTATAAAATTTCCATTGGATATACATATGTATTTTAACCATAAATGGATCTGCAGATTTCAAAATGAAATGATTTTTTATTTGGATTAAATTAAACATATGGATACAGTTTTCATGAAGACATCGAATTTAAATTCTCTATATCAAAGTTTCAAAATTTTACTTGAAGTTGAGTACTAGATGTAATAAATTGATGGATGAGTATATGTGTTTGTTTTCTATTTTGAGAGTATGAAAATCATGAGTGATGAGTGGTTATGTAAATGTTATGAGTTACGAATTAAGGGTATAATGAAAGTGAAAGCTATGTTAACCAAGATTTTCAGTTATGCTCTTGAAATGAGATGAATTAAGGTGATATTTAAAAGTGAAATGAACGTGAAAATGAAGATAAATATATGATGAAAGTTGATGATGACTGTATATATATGTATATGCTCTGTTATTAGTGTTCATGATCAATCATGGACTATAAATTGTTTATGGATGATATTGAGTCGAAATGGATTTAGAATAATGGGTAAATGATGAGTAATTAAATTAGAAATCATAGACCAAGCATATGATGTTGAATGTAATAAGTAAAGAATTAGAATTCTAGAAACTAAAGATGGAATTGGATATATGTTGGGGAAAGAGGCATAACATTTCCTGTTAACCTTAGATTGAGGTCATTTAAGTATTCTTTCGAAGAGAACTCTAATTGGATATATGCTAGGGAAAGAGGCATAACATTTCCTGTTAACCTTAGATTGAGGTCATTTAAGTATTCTTTCGAAGAGAACTCTGAGTTCTACAACTTCTATGAAGACCACGGGAAGAGATTTTGCTATCTATAGGGTGAAATTTTAACATTTTCTGTATGAGACCCATAAAGGTCCACTCAGCGAACATGAAAGTCTGCCTAACAGACATTCACTGGCCCTTTGGTCTTAACTAAGGCTTAAATGGAGGTCGAATTGAACCTAGAATGATGCTTCGATTAAGTGGCTAATGTGTGATATGTTTAAAGTGATAATGGAGGTTATAACTTAGTTAATGGATTGATGTTATCAAAGTTCCAAAGGCATGAGTATATTGTGAATGAATATGTTCATTTTATTGTAGTTATGATTCAAACAAGTTGATTAATGTGTATTAAGTGATTAAATGTGAATGAGAATTGGGTATTATGAGAGCTTATAATGTTAAAAAAGGAATGACAAGAAATTGAGTTATGATATTAAAATAACCAAGTGTTTTTGAGATGTAAGCCTAAGGATAAGCTAGACACATACAAAGGATATGGATTAAATGGTGAACTTAGAATGATCATGCACAAATGAAGTGTAAACCTAAGTTCAACTAGGCATATATGAATTATGATATGAGAATGAGCATAAGATGTGAATTTAGATAATATACCCGAGATTGTCATTGAGCATGCTTTATACAAAACACACATATATATATGTATGTGATTGAGTATTCATAAGATTATGCAATAAATAATTTGTGTTCAATATGTGTTTTGCATAATGATGATACAGGATAGAACATCTGCATCCAAACATTTCCGGATCATTAAAGCAATTGTTAATTTGGAGCGTACTGTGAGTCGATCTAGATGGTCTTACTTTAAACAATTGTCTTGTTTAAATTCTCTATTGAATTATTTTGTTAATGTGATTGTGTTGATTCCATACTTTAAAAGTCCGAGGCGTTTGATGCATGAATAATATTGCAAGTGTGCATTGAATGTGAATTGGACTAACTATGTGTTTTTCCAACTTAAATGTTGAATATCTAGCCACGGTCCAATGACATGAAAAAAGTGAATATGTTAAGTGAAATAAAGTGACTAATTGATTTTATATAATTAATGCATTTCACTAAATGAATGAATAATAACATAAAGATTATTGTGACCAAACTAGCCAACAAAAAAGAGCATAAAGCTCATAATATGATGAAGTGCTAAAGGCTCACTAGGTATATTGAGCCCGGTATCCCCAACAGATACAGGACAATTATCAATGAGCCCAGCATCCACAATGGATACGGGAAAGTTATAAGCTCTCAGTGACAACAATAACAATTGAAAGTGAGTCTCATAAGCCTTGCATATGCATCTGATATGTTTGATTTAAATAGTTTGACTGATTTATGAATGTTGTATATGTTTTACGTGAATATGAAATGTATATGAATCAACATGTTGAATTGATGAAGTGATGTCAATCATGTGACTATATGAATAGATGTGTTATGTGATTGAGTGAGCCAACAAGGATGGTCCACTCACTGAGTTTCCAAAATTCAACTTAAAATTTGTAATATTTTTCAGGCTTAAAAAAGATCTCCTGTTAGATAAATTAGAGTCTAGTCACTGCATTTGAGTAAAAGATAGATGTTAATATTAGTTCATGTCTGCATTTGTATTTCTTTATTTTTGTATCAAAATATGTGTTCACAAGTATTTTTACAATGTGTACACAAATGATTTTGTAATGTAATGACATTATGACTTCAAGTGGTTTGTATCTGTAATGGGCCTAAGTGGCTACTAAATTGTTGAGGTTATGTATATTGGTTGTAACATTGCAATTGAAAATGTTTATAAATAAAATGGGTCGAGATTTCCATTTTTGATTTTCCACATATGCGTGTGTTGTTTTAAAAAAAATTGTAATGAGTTTGACTGACTGACTATTCTAGCATGCCATCCTCGTAGAGTATGTTTTTGAATACCGTTAGTATGTTCAGGAATATGCACTATAAGAGTGGGGTGTTGCACAACATTTGCCTCTAAGCTAAATGATATTTCATTTTCTACTTCGAACTCCTCCTCAAGTTCTTCTTCATAAGCAATTCCTTGAGTATTTCTCTCAAGATTCTTAAGCCATGCTTCACTCTATAAGGTCTTTGTGCTAACGTCCCTTGGGTACACCTCAAGTTGATATGGTTTCGTCTCTCCACATTGTGAATCTTGGCGATTGATAACTTCCATCATCTAACCCATCTGGCTTACCAAGTTCTGGATTCTAGATCTTGTTTCCTGCTGAAATTGCACAGTATTTGTAGCAAGAGATCTAACTAAGTCTTCTAGGGATGTACCTAAGTTATAATAAGAAGCTTTTGGTTTATGCAGGAATTGTTGTGTGCCCTACAAACTATCAAGGATTTTATTGATTATCCTATCCATAACTAAAGTTAGTATGATCACTCCAAACTTGGTTATAAGATTGAGAATATGAGTTATAGAAAAAAAAATGACTTCCAGCTATGAAATTTTTTTAACAAAAAAGTAAAAAGATCATGAAATAACTAAAAAGAAACTAATTATAAACAAATATGTATAAAATGCCAATTAAAATCAAGAACAAAAACTAAAGCACCATACTCCCTGGCAACAACATCAAAATTGATGTAGCGAATCGTAACATTACTCAAAATAACTAGACCTACAACTATAGCAGTGGTAAATCTATATCGATCCCATAAAGATTGTGTGTAAAGCTTTTGAAATGAAATCAATTGGTGCCTAGGCTATGTGGGGTTTGTTTGGTTTTCAAATAAGAAATGAAAATGAAACTAAACTAATGAAAACAAATTAAAGAAAACATTCTTAAAATGATGAAAGTGATGAATTCATTAGGTACCCATGCATTGGTTCAATCTCAGCCTCCACACAATTAAACATATTTCATTGAATTGTTGTCTCATACCTCTCCTAGGAACTATTAATCATAGGTTAACAATAAGCTCTACTAACTCCAATTTTCCCTTAGGTCATGTTTAATTAAGAAGAGCTCATTAATTAAACCTAGCTATTGAACAACCTAAAATAAGCTCTCTAGATTTAATTGGATAGCCACATTACAAGTTAGGAAAATAAATTAATCAAGGAAATAGCCACACAAGCTAAGGTCATTTATCATAGGTTATGTTTTCCTTAATGATTAAAAACCGTTAGTCTTCATAAATGAATCTCAACATAACAATTACGTATTATATTGAAGATTCTAGGAATGAGTTCTTACATTAAAAAAATCAAATAACGCATTCAATAATTCTTACACCACACCCAAACATTAAACATAGGACAACATAATCAATCCCTAAGAGAAAGAACAACAAACAATGAGAGAATGCTTAATCGGGTTCTTTGGAGTTGATATCACCTCCAAACCGGGTCGAGAAAGCCTGGTTCTTGTATCACAATCTTCTTATAGCTTTTTGTTAAAGCATGTTTTTGGTTTTTATGTGTATCTCTAAAAACCAAATTGATATATTTGGTCACTTCCTCTAAACAAAAATCTCTAAACCAAAAACGTTTATATATGTTTTCATAACCTTCGACACATGTCCTATGTCATAGATCTATGTATGTCTTTTATGGAAGAGATAAAGTCTTTGGCATGCTCATGTCCTTAGGCCATGAATCTTGTTATTTCTTTTGAAATTAATGTTGCAGTTATGTAAATATAGTGCCCTGGAAAGCAAGTGTATTTACAAGTAACTTTATCTTCTTGAGTTATAGTTTTGTAATGAAAATATTTGTTATTAATAAAACAAAAGAGTTTGGTTTTATTTATGTGAGCATTATATATATAATCAAAAGGTACCAAGATTCTTTTCTAAGTAATATACATATACATAGAGATGTATGGGAAACATGTATATTATAAGAATCTAAATTAATGAATTCACAGTTGAATAATCAAGTTGG
>JAOQMP010042377.1:0-11370 GCA_027563575.1 Erythroxylum pedicellare | reverse complement strand
ATAAGAATTTTTAGAGACATGCAAGTAATGTTTCAAATGGATTTCTCAAATAAGGTCACTTCAGTGAACTTGTTCTTTAACAAGCACTCACACGTTTGTTTAAGTATCTACATACTTTAGTCTATGAGATCAACTACTTCCTTCATAAAAAAACATATGCTAGTCTTTTTACATTCTATTAATGTCTAGTTTTAATAGAATAATGACTATGAATAATTTGGGGATAATACATAAACGTAATATGAATCTCATAATTATAATCTCATTATAATTTCATTTGTAATGTATAATTATCCCATAAACTTCATCATATATATCGAAATATGTACAAGATAACCAATATCTTTAAATTATTTTTCACTAAACTATAACCAATCGAATTGGCTGTAGGGTGTAAACTAACAATCTCTCACTTACACTAAGCCAATTATTTAAGTGTTTTATACTATATCACCATATGACAATCATACTACTACTGGAACAGTAGCTTAATAAGAGAATTCTATAAGATTCTCTATCGTAAACACTTGCTTAAATCTTACTACTTTTATCTTAATTATCATCATAATTAAGAAAATTGCCTAAATACATCCTTAAATATTTGATGAAACCATAGCTCCTTTTATATGCCCAATGGCTCTAATGTTCCACAGTATATTACTACCTTGAACAATGCAAGGAACTATATCAAGTTCATTAAAGAACTTATTGATCCACTTAATCATTTCCACTAAATGAAAAATATATTATAACTTAATTAGTAGCCATTGCTACATTGAAACCTTCCAATCTTAAAATGTTTTGTTCCAATTAAAATTGACCTTAGCTAGGAATTACTTCTAAAGTTAATATCCATATAACCTTAAACTCAAATATCAACTCATGCATAGAATAATGGATATTTTTAATACGTCACAAGTGTCTGATATCTCAAATACTAAATATCTTTAGTACATTATCTATATACTTGGACTTATAATAGGTGAAAAACTTCCAATCTATCTTTAAAGATCTAATTCCAAAAATTAAGCTATTACCTTTTCATATCCAACAACAATTATTCTTGGACAATTATATTTTTAACAATTGAAAATTATAATTTTTGTTCTCTATGAGCAATATGTTTCTATAAACTCTTACTGAGGAGGGTAACTATACTCATACTAACCTTCTTGTAGGTATGAAAAATTCACAATCATCTCCAAAACAAATTATTTGAATTCATCATGAAAGTGAATACTTCAATGTCTCGTAGCCATTCATCTATACATCAAATGTATCAATAAAGGTATTAGTTCTAGTTGGATGTATTATCATGAGATTTAAACTTTTCAAATTTCATCTTACTCCCATTACTTTTCTTGAGAACTATTCTCTTATAAGTATACTTTCAAACAAATAATTTGTTCAATAGGTCTGTAAGATTATATCCAACATTCTGGATATTTTATAACCTTTTATTATCTAATTTAGTTCTAAACTTAGTGGATAATACATGTTTCAACTAACATAACATCCTTAAATTGTTAACTTTGACTCTTTTAAAGTCTTATCGTTCCATATTTAATATGAAATCTTGCTAATTAATCTAATTGAAACTATTGAAGACATGTTATTGTGCTAGGCATCGCTACAGAAGAAGTAAATATTGCATTGTACAATATCTCATACTATATATTCAATATTGCATTATATAATATCTCATATTGTATATTTCTCCTTACATAAAACTATACTCTTATGAATTTAGTTGTGGAGATATTTATTAGAGAATTTCATTCCTTATAGATAATCGAAAAATAAAACTCATAAAATCGATCTCATTGAAGTGTTTTAGTATTTTTAATGCTTAATTTCTGTTAAGATTTAAAAATTTTTGAACTGTTCAAAATTTTAAATCATTATTTCATTTAATAGATATTACTATATCACATAAAGTCATTAGTAATCTAATAAAATATTATAATAATCCTTTTATGAATTGTTATTCCATCTAATACATCATATGCATAAATTTAACAATTCAATACCATCATCATCCTTTCAATAAAGGTTGATTTGGTTATTCTTCAACTTAACAAATTTTACAAGTTTTATACGATTCATAATCAAAAGGGTACATATATCTTTGTATATATCTTTATGATTCTCATCATACTGATTTAACCAATATGGCATAAAAGGATAATCTCGGTTATCCAAATATATGTTCTTGTCACTTTATGTCAAGTATAAGTCTCCTTTGATCCAACATATACAAATTATTAGTATAAACTTCAATCAACTACTTTTACTCAACAATCTATTTTTTAAATCATGTCTTAAACATTATAGTAATATTGAATCTAAATTTAGTATCAAATACTCATAAACATGAATAATAAATATATATGATCTCCATAATATTTCTTATAAGCAAGAAAAGTCATAGCAATAATTTCTTTTAATGATAAATATTATAATTCTACATCAAAGTCTTTAAATGATGCCTATATTTATAGTTTTAGTAGGCTAATTTGAGTTAAATAATTTCATCACGGTATTATACCTTTCAGCTTTACTTCATGCAACCTATTGCATCTAACTATCATAGTATTGACATACATGACTACCAAATGAGATTAGAACTTTTATCATATATTTGGTTACTCTCAATATTTTATTCGAAAGAATAACCTTCACTACTTCAAGTGGGTTAGGATCCCATTCAAATTTAGTTGATCTTGAGTTTGCTCAACAAACCAACTAAACTTAAATTAGGTTTATAGTATCTTTATCAATTACATCTCATATAACACATAGATTTGTTAGTTGACAACTTTTACCAAAACATATCTTATATTTTACCCCTAACCTTGGCTTTAAATTAATGTAATCATGAGTTTGCTTATTCAAATCACACAAATTTAGTTCAGTAGGACCTACTATTATAAGACTACATGTTCGCGTTAAACAACTTTGAGTTTGCTCAACAAGTGTAACAATAAACAAAACTCTAGTTTAGTTTTATAACAATGAAATGTGACAATCACATTCTCAACATGTACTTAATATGTTAACAAGGAATTGAATTTTGTTCATCTCATCAAACACAAAATTACATGAAATAATATCACACATATAAAACATGCAATTTAGCATGCATCTAATATATATATATATCAAACATATAAATAAAGTACGCAACTTATGCACTCATAATCAAATTATATGCATAAAACATCAAGTTTCGTTTGATTATAGTTATTGATCTTTATAGTCTAAAATAATATTTCCAACTCTTTAAAAAAATTAAATTAGATTAAACTCATTGATTCCTAAATAAACTAACTTTCTAATCTAAGTATAATTTAATTTGATTTGAAAATAATTTTCATATCTAATTAAAAACTGTTTCCAATTTTTTGACCCTTTTAACAAAATTTAATTGACAATTTTCAATAAATTATGCTTCTTACTCATTATAATAAAGAAAAACTCCTTTTTAAAATTCTATATGTAACACATTTTAATCTAATTAAAAAACTATTTCTAATCTAATTAGCGGTAATTTTTCTTTAAGTAGAAAACTATTTTCTAATATTAAAAAAACTACATTCAAAATTAAATAAAACAGTTTTAACTTAACTAAGAAATTCATTTTATATTATTTATTTAGAGATAAATTTCTTATTTAATTAGAAAATGTTTCTATAATAAATTAGAAAAATATTTTTCAAATTTAAAGAAAGCACATTTTTCTTAATTGATAAATAAAAACACTTTTCAAATTTTAATTAATAATGATACTTTTATAATAGATCAACAAACTTATTATTCATAAGTAAAGAAACAAATTTAAATAAATTGAATAGTAATTCTCTATGAAAATAATTATAAATTTAATTTATCTCTATCAAATTGAAATAAATAAACTTTAATTAAGAAACACCTTCCTTAATTGCTTAAGAAACCACTTTTCTTAATTTTAGAAATCTAATTAATTAATTTTATTCTAATTAAAAATAATTAATTTTAACTTTAGAAACAAATTTTCTAAAAGTTAAATATGAATGAATTTAATTATTAATCTTAATCACATTAATAAAAATAACTAAAATAATTATGGAATTGATTTTTAAAATTTAAAATAAATTTAAAATTTTCTTAGGTATAAAATTTAATTTATTCAAATTTAGAATACAATATTCTATACTTAAAAAATAAATTTATTAGTATTACATTAATCGTATCCTCAAGCAAACCTTGTTCTTGGTTTAGGTTACATTAACCTTGTAACCAAATAAAAAAGATCCTACCTTAGTGTTCAAACACCCCCAAACTTATTCATGTTGCGAATCATCTTATTCTAACCCTAGAATAAGCTTATCCCAATACTAAGAAACCCTTACCCTTATTATCAAGCATCCATGTTCTTCATCAAGAAGCCCTAAACACCCTTGGCTACAAACCCTAGTTGTCAATCGCAAGGTTGTCGCTGTCTTGCTCCCGCTGCCACCTGACATTACCGCGAGTTGTCCACCGCCTATCATACCTCTTCCCGCTACCGGCAAAATTTCACCAGCACAGGTTGTCGGCAGCGACATGCTGCCTAAACGAGCCTGCCACTGGTTACTTCCAGCGACAGTTCAAGTCATTGCGTGTCTGAAAATCTACTTTGACGGAGAGGAGCCAACGACCTCTAAGCATCGTCGTGGTTTCTCTTGATAAGTTCTCCGGGATGTGGTCCAATAGACCTAGTCTATAGCAAGCCACAGCCGCCAACTTCGCTGGTACAGGAGTAGCCGTCAATCGCCCTCAATTATTGTCAGTAATCGTTATACGACAGACCAAGCATCTCTATTGGCTGCTTCCTCACCACTTTTCAAGCTGGACTGCCAGCTACCCAAGGTGCATCCACCACCGCCAGTAGCCAGCACCTTCAACACAAAAGACAACCACACTAAAAACGCCCCCATATTATAAAACTAAAGCAAGTGTTTTGTAAGACCGACGGGGCTATGTGTAAGTCTCCAAGCTTTTCAAATAAGAACACCATAACAATTCTGGGCTTCCTATGATTTTTGGGTTTCGTGGCTTGGGATTTTGGATTTCTAAAATCAAATTTCCAGAATTCTTACAATTTGAACTCTTCAAATTAATATTAATTAGATCTAAATATGATTTTTAGGGTTTTAAAGGTATTAATTTGAAACCTTTCCGGATAAAATTGAATCTAATACAATCTTAGATTAAGGTTTTTATTTTAATTCCAAAATTCTGATCAATAACAATCAAACAATGTGATCAAATCATAGAATTAAAGTTAGCATTGAATTACTGATGGTAAAATACGTTGGGGTCTAATCTCGCACACAGTAGAATAATTACAAAACTTTTTCGCATTTAATTTTTTGAAGCTAAGATCACCTAAAATTCTATAAAATAATCAACACATAAACTATAATAAAGAAAGAATCATAATTCATACCTCATTGTAAAGTTTGATCATATTCTTGTTGTATCTCTCGAACCGTTTATAAAATTGACTTATCTCAACTACCATAACCATACAAATATCCGGCCTCTAATGGTATTTACTGAATAAGTTGGAAGAACTCTGTAACTGTTACATAGAGAGTTAGGCAAGAAGTGCTAACTTCCTTAAAACTTAAGTCTATTTATAATAGTTTTAGACAATTTAGTAATTTGGTTGAAATTAAAATTTAATTTCAATTAAAATTTATTTAGAATTATAAATAATTCTAATTAAATATCAATTGGCCCAATAGGTTCTCAAATATCTTAACAATAGATACAAATTATAACCCTAAATTATATTTATATTAGATAAATTAAACTTCTTTAATTTATCTTTAATTATCTAAGTAAACAATTTATATCTATAGATCAAGATTAACATCTAACAATACATATTGACCATTGAAATATATAGGAATGTCAAAGTAGTTTTAACTAACCTTTCTGTGAATGATTTTTACATATAATTTAAACATTTCATCATATAATGTTTCGATTAGACATAGAGCATGAAGTTAATGTCTACTATATTTTGAGTCAAATTATATTACTTCTCCACCATTAGCTATTGATTCAATTAGTGACATATATAAATTATTTATATAATGTCATCTCATCTGAGCCAAAAATTTCTCAAATCAGTTCTAATTAAGAACAATGAAATATTCTCCTTAATTACTTTAGGGTAATGAATAATATCTTGATCACTCAACTATCTTCATATAGTTCATATTATATTCAATGACTATAGATTAAGGTATCCTTGACTAGAACAAGTTATAAGTAGTATCAAAACATAACAATCCTTATACAAGATAACTTTGGAGATTTCAAGTCAAAGGATCACATATATAATCATCATGATACGAATTTCAAAGACATACAAGTAATGTTCTAAATAGATTTTTTGTACAAGAACAGTTCAGTGAACTTGTTTTCTAACAAACAGTCACATGTTTGTTTAAGTATCTTTATATTTTAGTTTAAAAGATCGCCTATTTTTTTCATAAGGAAAACATAATATGTGCTAGTTTTTGTACGTTATATTAATGTCCAGTTTTATTAGAACAAGGACTATAAACAATATAAGAATAATACATAAATGTAATATGAATTTTTTAATTATAATCTGATCATAATTTTATTTACAATGTATAATTATCTCATAAACTTTATCATATATATTTAAATATGTACAAAATAAAAAATATCTTTAAATTATTTTGTCACTATACTACAACTAATCGATGGGAGTAAACCAACATAAAATAGGTCTAAATGGTCATAGTTCAAATCTTTCCCTCCAAGCCACTCACGACCAAATCTTCTAATAATGGTGTTGATTATGGTCACCAGAAATGAGCGAATGAAGTACCTCATTGACGTAGAACACCAAGCCACTGCTGTGGACATGGTTTTCATTCTATCAGGTGCCTCAAGCACCCCTCCAAGAGTGACTATGTCTGAAACACAATGCAAAATGTATTGTCAAACTTAGCCAAAACATAGACAAGCTAACGCCTGTCCCTCCAGCTGTATATCTCATAAAGTCAACCAGAGCAACCACGACCATGGAACCTGAAGCTAGTGCCAGTCCAAGTCTAAGTTCCAACTCTCCTAGTGGAAGGAAAAGGGAGTGGTGCTTGGAAGCCTTGTTTTTTTTATAAGTTTCCAAAAGTACGCTCAATCAAGTTATTGAAGTAAGCATGATAATGAGAGGGAAAATTGCGATGGATTGAATTGGGATTTGAAAATTGTTTAAATTTCTTTCATGAAACGCCTTGTTCCATTGAGAATGTATAGAGTTGTGCAACGCAACAGTTCATCATGATAGTGTTTGCAAAGATGGGTAGCAGATCAATGAATGTCTTTGTTTCCTCTACCTCCACACCACTAATTGTGTCATCCACTAATGATTTGTCAAGGAACATGGTTTTTTCAATATTATCTTTAGTTAGAGTTGCTTTATCAAAAAAAATCAAAAAATGTCTGATCAAAAAATGTCTGAAAATCCTTATCGGTATAGTTTCGCACAAATTATGATTCTGTCATATTAACTATAAGCTTTTTGACAAATACAGAAACAAAAAATAAACAAATGCGAAATAACAAATCAACACTAAAATTTGTTAACGCAGTCGATACACCTTGCCTACGTCTACAAGGCCCGCACTTAGCTTAATACTTTCATTAATGACAATAGTTTTATACAAATTTGACTCACTCAACCCTTGACACTATCTATTAGAGACAAAGCCTGCCTACTGATATGGCCCAAACCCACATCTCAACTCAAATGAAGATAATGGCAGAATTAATCAATGCATTTAAAAGGTAATCAAACAGATTCGGTGTAATCTTCTGCAAATAATTCTAAAGCACAATCATAGGGATAGACAATTTCATTTTTTGAATTTATTCAAATTGATCAATTGTAATTGTATATAAATAGTGAAATGATACATGAATAAAATGATTCATTCTCTCATATCATTCTAGCTCTTATACTATCCCTCGTCCTCATAACTTGTGCAGGTAAATCACTCCTAGTAACACGATTGACTCGTGCTAACCTCAACAGAGGATTTTTTTAACAATGTTTAATGATAAAGATAAGAAATAGAACAATTCAAGTGATTAAAACAATAAAAGACATAAATAAATACACTTGAGATAAGAAAGACAACTCCCCTAATAACTCCAGCTTCTTCAACGAAAGATCAGAGGTTGTCCACTAAAAAATATGTTGTAGTCTTTCAATATTATCAACCGAACATTTCATACACAGTAGCAGAAAAATCAACAAGATAAATGTTTCTTCACCGAAATGTTACAAACATTAGAGCTGTAAAATTCACAAGTGTTGTTGGAGTTTTTTGCACATCACAGCCACATCGATCAAGAACAACCCAACAACAATCACGCAAATACCAGAGAAAACTAGTTGTCCAATTACACACACTCAACAACGAAAACAGTCCAACAATGGTCGTTTAAAACTAGAGAAAACGCAACTGTCAAATTGGATAACAATCACCGGAAGATCAGCTGCAAAAATAATCCAAGATAACCCACAAATCCCAACTGTCAGCCCCAAAACTCACATACCGCAGCAGCACAACTACAAAATAGTCAAATAAATCTCCAATAATTCAGATGCCTTAAATAATTATTATCACCAAAATAGGCTATCAATTAAATCCTATTTTAATTAGAATTTTCAACCTAATCAATAAGATAAGAGTCCTACATAAGATAGAATATAAGTATTTCCAGATAAGTCCAATTTCAAATAATAAGATATCATAGCGAATATCTTACTACTAACAACATATTAAAAAGCGTAATATAGTCAGAAGATCAAGTATTTACCTCAACTTACTCATCGATTTCGTTATTTAGAGTGAAGCGGGCTTTCCAGTTCCGTATTGTAGAAACAACTACCTGTTACAAAAATCCTTTGTATTTTTTATTTCATTTGAGAATATGCACAAAATGACCATGCCGCTCCCGCTCCCAGTGTGTAGTATTTAAGTGATTGCGTAGATTTTAAGTTGATAGTTACCTTAACGATTCTTGATATTGGACCAAAACAAATATTGATATCTTGAAACCCCAAATCCAACCCAAGTTTTCTTGTACACGCCAATAGGCCGAATGCGCAGAGGGAGAAGAAGTATCAATTGAAGAATCCGGAAATGAGCAGCCGGTTGGTGTGGTCAAACTGGTCAGCACCGTGTGCCAGTAATGAGGCCTTTATTCCACCAACTCCTAGTGCAATAGCATAAAGCCCCGCGGGGAGAGAGTAGCTGCCTGAGATCGATTTTGGCATCCTGCCCAGTTTTGGCTGTAACCGAGTGTCATTAGCTTGAATTGTTAACAGGATTAGTCCCTACAGAGAACTCACCTCAGTCCATTCATTTTTAAACTTAAATGGTCAATTGTATGTAGATGGTCCCTAACAATAGCTAGATAACGCAGAAGATGATAAGCCTCTTGAATCTAGTGAAGAAAGAGTCGGTAATTAAGCTCCCCAAAATAGTGAGCAAGAAAGAGGCTCCAAGAAAGTTAGTGACCATGTTCGCTGCTTCGGCAATTGGGTAGTGCATTGTTTTAATAATGTACGTCACCAAGTTTATGGCATTTGACAAGAAAGCCAACTTCTCTAGCACCTCCACAACTGAACATAAAGAAAGGAACTCCTTTTCGATGTCCAAACCAAGAATTCCTCGATTGTTTGTGTTGTGAATACATCTTCTCTCTAATAAAGGAAACGGCATTGTGTCTGAGAATGCCACGAACAAGTAAGCTGATGATCAAAAAGTAGCTGTGAACGCATTTTATGACTAGATAAACGAGAAAGGCTGCACCAAATTCAACTCAAAAAGTCACCAAAAACAGTGATCCTAAGTTCAACAGCCTGATTCCTAACCATATGCTAGGCTTGCAGCTTTAACTCCTCCATGCTTTTCAGGATTTGCCTTCTGTCCTCTCCAAGAGACGAAATCTTCAGCTCCAATTTCCATCTTCCCTGTCAACAATTATGGCTGGCTGTCAACAATTGTTGGCTGGTAGGCACCTTACCATGCCTAACATAGCCAAAGGCACTCCTGCCTATAAAAAGGCAGAAGTAGCATGAAGAATTGCACACCAAGCAGAGAAGAAAAGAGAGAAGTGAAGTGAAAGAGAAAAGAAAGAGAGAGAAACAAAAATAGTGAGCTAAACAAAAATACGGGTACTATTCACATGAAATAGTGAGCTAAATTCTGTTCTTTATAGAAGCAATGACAACAAAATTTGAGATTAAAAAGTTCAATGGGTGTAATTTCTCATTACAGCTGCTATTTTGAAAGAAGAGAGTCGGCACAAAAGTAAGGAAGACAGGCTGACAAATTTACAACAAGCTGAGGTTTTGGCGATGACGAGAGGAAGATCAATGAAATGTGACCCAAGTGGGAGTCATAGTCATGGTAGATCAAAATCTAGGAGTAAGAAGAATTTCAAGTGCTATAATTATGGCAAGAAAGGCCACCTGAATAAGGATTGTTGGAATCTGAATAAGAAAGATTCTATTCCTCAAGAAAATGCAACAAATACTCCAAATGATGGAGGTGCAATGGTCTATGAAGCAGCAACAACTATTGGAGGTAATATAAGATTTGTTGATGTATGGCTTCTCGGTTCAGCAGCTACTTTTCATATGACCTCTCGAAGAGAATGGTTCCATCAGTATGAATCTGTCTTTAAGGGATCTGTGTACAGCTGTAATAATCAAGCTTTAAAGATCATTGGTATCAGCATTATCAAGCTAAAAATATATGATGAGACAACTCAGACTATTGACAAAATGTGACATGTGGAGGGCCTGAAGAATTTGTTGTCCGTAGAACAACTGGATGATCTCGGTTTTAGATTTGAGATTAAAAACAAGATCATGAAAGTGATTAAAGGAGCGCTAGTATTTATGAAAGCAGAGAAGATTGTTGCAAATCTGTACATATTGAAGGGAGTAAATTTGCAAGAAGGAGAGGCATCTGTTGCAATGACTAGTCCAATCCACAAATTTGCAATGACGTGGCATAAAAAGCTTAGATATATGTCAGAACAAGGAAATAAGATACTTCTAGAGAAGAATCTACTTCCAAGTCTCACAAAGGTATCACTACCCTTCTGTGAGCATTGCATTGTGAGTAAGCAATATCGATTGAAGTTTAACACATCAAAGTTCAAAATCAAAGAAATTCTAGAATTGATTAACTCTGATATATGGCAAGCACCAGTTACATCCCTAGGAGGAACAAATTTCTTTGTATCATTCATTGATGATTATTCGAGGAGATATTGGGTGTT
>JAOQMP010042331.1:0-11371 GCA_027563575.1 Erythroxylum pedicellare | reverse complement strand
GTCAAATAATTTGACGTCAGCAATATATCATCCATATGTAGTAATAAGAAGATAAATTTGTGCCCCTTAACCTTATAGTATAAGCATCTCTATAATTTTATTTTTTATGAAGGTGAAAGAGGTCACAACCTCATCAAATGTAAGGTATCACTTTCAGATGGTTTGATGTAATCCATTTATTGATCTGCATAATTCGCAAACCATATCAATTCCTTCTGGATCCTGGGATCCTTTAGATTGTACCATATAGACCACTTTATAAAGGTCTTTATTCAGTAAAGCAGTTTTGACAGCCATTTGATGTAACTCTATATCATCATGAGCTACAATTACCGTAATCACTCAAAATGTATCATATGAGGATATGAGAGAAAAGTTAATGTAAAGTCAACCTTTCTCTCTGAGTGAACCATTAGGCAACTGAGTGAGCCTATAAACCACTGAACTTTATCCTGAAATCCTTTAGGTTCAAAAACTTCGTTTACAACTGATGAGTTTGTACTTTCGCTGCAATCAACTAGCTCCCAGACCGTACTATGCTTCATGGCTTGCATCTCGTCATTCATTGCATCCTACCATACATCCGCGTTGGGTCCAGAAATAGCTTCTATAAAAGTAACTGGATCCATAACATGTCTAATAGCATAGTCTTGTAGACCTGATATACTATATTATCATATGGGATAACAGGTTGTCTCACTTTAGTGGATTTATTTAACTGTATTAGATCTTGTACCGCTAAGAACCTCTATGTCTACTGTTAGGGGTTCTTGTTCCAATATAGGCGTGGTATAGAGACCTAGATCCATCGGATCTAACTATATGAATAGCGGGTACATGATAACTGTCGTATCCTCCTTGCTATCATCCGAAGGGTTAATGGGCCCGCTATCGTCATAGATATGGTATTCCAAAAACTTAGCTATTTGTGATTCCACTATTCTAGTCTCTTCTTCTTTACAATAAAATTTGTAGCCTTAAAGTGATTGAGATATCTTACTAAATAGCAATAAGCAGAATAAGCATGCAATTTTGCTTTATAAGGATTATACTACCTCAGTAGGGTAGCCACATACACGAATGTGTGCAAGGCTGTGTTTCCAAACTTTTAAATAATTAGGTATATTAGTCCTACTCTGTATTGACTTCTTCAAGTCCTTTAGGGTGCAGTTATGCTCTTCGATAACACATAATTTTACTCAAAACTTCTCAGCATAGTGAATTAAGTCATTATTCCAACTAATTCCAAATATCTGGCAACCAGACCTTTTAAATTCCTAAAACACCATGTTTGCCATGATATTCTCCTTGATAGTTAAATTAGACTATCTTGATGAATTTTCCCAATTGGTTCTCAAGCTTCAGTCTTTAAGCAAGAACATATAATTGTGATGGGAATAATCATCAACAAATGTCAGAATATATTTAAAATTGCATAATGCAACTGTATAAGGTCTAACAATATCTTTATTTATCATACTCAAAAAGTCAGAAGCATGAGTTGACCTTAATATACTTATTAGTTAACTTACCCCTGCAACAATCAGCACATGTTCCCAGATCATCATAATCTAGAATTGAGAAATCCTTTCCTTGATCAATCTCTTAACCCTAGCTCTGGAAATGTAACTTAAACTTTTATACCACACCATGTATGACTTTTCATTCATTGGGGTCCTTCATTTCATAACTTGTTTAGCAAGATACGAAAAAGCATTTATCTAATTTAGGGTAAGACACATTCTATACAAACCATATGATAAGAAGGTTGTACCAATATATTTTGCATTAAACAAAAATTGTATAATAGAAGCATTAAATACAAAACATTAACCCTTTTTATCAAAAATTTATCAAAAGATCACATATAAAATGTGTCGTGTAAAACCCAAATGAACCTTACAACAAAGTTCAGTACATAAATCCCCTATAGATATTACTTCAACTTCTTTATTGCTTTGAACCATCAGTTTCTCCTTCCCTTTATTTGGCTTTATCCTTGATATGAACTACTACATCACGAAAGCACCTTGATCAGATGTTCCACTATATAGTCACCATGTACTTAATGTGACTATCATAAATTAGATTCATAAAATGACAAGCCAAAGAGTAACCTAATGGTCACAGTCTTTCCTTTTAAGCCTCATACTACTGGTTTCTTTATGTCCCTAGGACTTTATTAGCACTGGTTTGACCAACATCAGCTTATGGAGAAGATTTGAACTTTTTACCTTTGAACTTAGCAAGCTTCATCATTATCTTCCCTTTAGTTGCTTCAAGGGCTGTAGAAGTAGCAAGTCTGAGTTTCTCCTCCTCAGCAACACAATAGGCTATTAAAGCATTGAAGTCCCAAAATCTTTAATTTATTATAAAGATGAATTAGGCTCAATATATAGTTCATTACTCCCCTTTTCTCCCATATATACTTCACAGAAAATAATTATTTCATCAAGGCACTTATCTCAACACTAGATGAGACTGTGTACCTCTGGGAGACATTATCAAGAAACTCCTTTGCTATGTCTGTTTCCAAAAGCCTACTTAGCAAATGGTTAGGAATGGATCTCTTAATGGTTATTAGATTTGATCTGTTAGACCAATCTCAGGTTTCATAGGCTGCTTTATGAGTTTTCAAGCTCATAGAAGTAAGTGGAGATGGCCTACCCATCTGTATGGTTATATCGACCTCAGCTACCTCTATAGCATTCAATACATCCTTAGTTCACTTCTTTGTATTGAAACTAGATTCATCCTCTATAGCATTCAATACATAATATATCCGATCACACATATTATGAAACAACTTTGGGCTAAATACATAATATATGTAATTAGACCTCCGCATAAAAGTGATTAGAGCATAAACTATCAACTCTTATGACACTCTTATCTTTAGGTGAATAGATCACTAGAGCAATAGCTTTCCTCTATCTAATGCCTTTAGGCACAGATCAAAATGTTATGTAAGGTCAACATCTTTAGGAAAAATAACCATACATAAAATCATAGACATCCCCCAACATACAAACATAACAACTCAAAATACTAACTTGAAAGACCATTTTGGTAACTACATCCTCATCAACACTCAAAATGTCCACAAACATAAGGGATACATCTTTATGTTATCCTCACATTCTTTATGGGCATATAGTATGTGACAATATAAAATCAATAAATGCAAAAACTGAATGCACAGTCTTATTGTCACACACTCATACTGAAGACATTCTCTGAAAACTTCATTTGAGACTTTCGTAAAAGAAAAATCTCAGTAAAGTGAATATCTTGCATCACTGAACACTGAACCGAACACCTGAGACGTGAAAATCTCATGTATCTCCCTTATAGCAAGTTCCTTGCACGAAATTCACTAAACAATGGCGTCAAAATGTCTTAATTCCTTTTTCGATCAACTATTATGCAATCCCAAACAAAGAGCATGAGATAAGGAACAAAACTTGAAGTATCTCCCTCATATAATATCCGAAGCATGAAAATTCACTTGAAATTGAATTTAGAATACCTTAATTCCTTTTCATGGAGTTAAAATTTAATTTATTACTAATGTAATAAATTCAGAAAAATGGAAAAGTTACTTTATTAATTTTACGGACCTGGAAATTGACCCAAAACATCCTGGGATACCCTTACGGGAAATCTGGAACTTTTGTGGTTTTTTAAATTACTAGAGCGTTCATACAGCTGATGTCAGTTGTTGATAGGGCACACCACTTCTGTTCACGTGACACAGGGCTACGAGTGCGCTTCACGCACCAGATACGTCTAGTGTTTGCATGTCGCACGCTCCCACCTGAAGACGCTCGTCTACTATACTACACGTGTATCATACGTGCCATCATGTGTCCTTCATCCGATATGCCACGTGTAGGGATGGATGCGAGCTCATGGAATGACGTGTTGGTGTGGGCTGGAATGATGTGTCAGTGCACGTTGCACGTGCCAATCATACACCAGTTCCTACGTGCATTATAGCAATGTCAGGCTTTCTATCACTAAAGGCAATTTCTGGCATCCCGGGATGTCATTTTTCACTCCATTCAGCCAGTTTTCGACCCTTTTTCATAGATAGCCTTATGTATCTCACTTTTGTGTAAGTATGTACGTAAAAAAACTAAAAAATGAATCAAAAACTGAGGAAAACCATATGAGATCAAAAATTGAAAAATCTTTGTTTCCAACAATCCGACACGTAACCGCTCTGATACCATATGTAATATATAGAACAGACCTTATTACATACCCAGGATCAAATAGGAAAGGACTAAAAACGAAGGTAACACTGAATACCTGATTTCAATTCCATCTCTAATTCTAATGCCGATTCTGGGCTCCAAACGATCACAAATATCCCAAGACCTTTATGGAAACTGTTTACCGATATGTGGTTTAAGTCTTTCTACAGTTTTCTCAATACGTAAGCTCTCTTAATGAGTCAGAGATTCCTTATGCTTACGATTCATATGAGCAATTGCAGGGGACCTTAACCTTTATATAGCTTCCATTTCAGGCTTCCCCATCACAAGGTTGATATGGGTCCTGTTTATACTAATTAGGATCCATTTTTCACCCATACTTCGACCCATTAATCTAGATCATTTATTGGGCTACTTTATTATCTTTATTTGGATCAATTACGTAGCTTAACTGATAATTTATTTAAAAATCGAGAAATGTAACTAATAGTTGTCCAATTTTATAGGAAAGGACAAAATTGTCCAACATTGGTAGCATAGAAAACGATGTTAGTTTACACATTAGCAAAAAGGAAGAAGGACTACTATAACTTAAAAAAAAACAATTTTTATTTTAAAAGAAGAAAAAAACTAGAGTTAATTATTTATTTCTCAAAATCAATTAAGCAATAATATTAGTGAGATTTTAGTCCGCCATTAAAAGTAGCATGCATTTACATATTTTATTAATTTAAATTTATCAGGTAAAGATATAAAATAGGAGTTTCCACCTTGAATCTCTTAATGTTAGGAAACCAATTGTGATTAAACTATAGGCAGAACAAAATATAACTTTTGCGAATTTCTATCAAATCATAATAATTGAATAACTTTAAAACATGAGTCATTAAATAAAGGAATCATACCTGATTCAAAGTTCTTGTTAAAACTTTTTAAAAAACTTTTAGAGGTTTCAATCACAAGCTATTTAAACGTGTAGCCTCTAACAGTATTCACAAGGCATTAAAAGGAAAATCAATGCTCTGAGAGAAAATAAGTAAGAGTGCTAGTTCCCTTAGACTAATTTTCTATATATTAAAAACAAAGCTTTAGGGTTTTATTTATATTAAAAATAAATATTTCAATTATAATCAAAGTCAAACTCTAATTATGATTTAATTTAATTTTAGTAAAATCAAATATCTCATATACCCTTAAAGTTTCTTAAACTTCAAAATTAAGTCCAGCTTAATTTAAATTTATTTTTCTCTTTTTAACTACTCTTTATATGTGACCCATTAGGTTCCTAATATGTTACCAATGATTATAGATTATAATTGTAAGTCATATTTAGAAGTAGTAAATAATGTATAATCATAGATCAAGGCTGACGTCTGACCATCAAAATATTAGGAATGTCAAAATGGTTTGACTTAACCTGTCCATACATAGTTATGATGTATAATTTAAATCTTTTCATTATTCAATGTTTCAATTAGATAGAATATAGATATAATGTCCATTCTTTTAAATCCAATTATGTGCATTCTTGCTAATTAGTAATTAATTTATAATTGATATTTAAAAATATCTTCTTAAATAGATATTTTTAAATATCAATTTACTTTGGCTAGAGAATTTCATAAATTACTACTAATTAAGAATAATAAAATATTCTCTCTAATTATTTTACTATAACGAATATTTTATTGACTTACTCAACTATCTCCATATGTTTCATACTGTATCTAAGTACTATCGACTAAGCTATCCTAAACAGAATAGATCATAAGTAGCACCAAAATACAGTAATTCTCATATGATATAACTTAATAATCTCAAGTCTAAATATTAATTAGACAATCATCATAATGAGGAAATCCACATATACATAAATGATATTCTATTTAAGATCCTCATAATTGGGTCAGTTTAATGAACTTGTTCTCTAATAAGTACTCACACATTTGTTTAAGTATCTTCATACTTTAATTTATAAAATCAATTACTTTCTTTATAAGAAAGAAACACAATATGTGCTATTTTTACCATTTCATTAATATCCCGTCTTAATGAAACTACAATTAAAAACAATTTGAGAATAATACAAAAATGCAAACTAAATCTCATAATTATGATATCATTATAATTTCAATTGCATAATAATTTTTCTAGGAATTTTATCTTTACTATTAAAACATAAAATGTAATTAATAAAATACATAAAGATAAAAAAGTCTTTATTAATTAAAATAATAATATTATACATAAAATTGCAACTAATCAATTGGTTGTAAGGACATAAACTAACATCTCTCACTTGCACTAAAACTAATCACTTATGTATCTAATACCATATGCATCCCTATATTGATCATCTCTCTTTTGAGACAATAACTTAGAGGATTTTCAAGATCCTCTTTGGTGAGAAATCAATATAATGTTATGTTTTTATAGCTCCACTATCTCTTTAATCACGTAAAACTTTTTGAATATATGTTTAGACCTTTGATGAGGCCTTGGTTGCTTTGCTTGTGTAATGGCACTATTGTTGTCACAGTACAGTATTATAGACTTAACAATGCTAGCAACCTCTTCAAGTTAATAATGAATTTCTTGATATAAAATACTTCCTTTTCTCCCTTTAACGTTGAAATGTACTTTTCCTAGGTCGTAGAATCTACAATGGTTGGTTATTTAAAACTCTTCCAACTTATTGTACCACCATTTAGAGTGAAGATGTACTTTGACTGTGATATACTCTCAAATGGATCTAACTAAAAACTAGTATATGAATACTTATGAACTCTCATTTTAGCTTCTTCATAGACCAAAAAAACATCTTTAGTCCTTCTTAAATACTTTAAATATTATTTCATAGTTACCCATTAACCATTACCATCATTGGCTTGAAGCCTACTTATTATGTTCAAAGTATAAGAGACATATGGTCTATAACATATATGATTGATCCAATTACCAAAACATATGGAACACAATCCATTTTATCTCTCTTTTCTTATATCTTAGGACATATACTATATAAAAGAGAAATCCTAGGCAATATGGCTAAGAATCTCTTCTTAGAATTCTCCATGATAAATGTCCTTTGCACCTTGTCTATAGGTTGCTTCTCCTATATCTTTCATTAAGAAGTTCTTAGATAACTAGGAATATATCATCCATATATAACACTAGGAAGATCGCTGCACTCTCATTGACTTTCTTATAGATACATGGTTTATCCATAATTTTGATAAAATCAAACTTGATTAGGAAATTTGTTGGATTTAAAACCCATAGGTTGTGCCATATACATAGCCTTAAGCAAATTTCCATTAAGAAATGTTGTTTTGAAATCCATTTGCCAAATTTCATAATTAGGATAAGCAGCTATAACAAACAAAATCCTTATGGATTTAAGTATAGTTATTAGAAAAAGTTTTCATCAAAATTAACTCCTTATTTTTGTTTTTAACCTTTAGTTACTAGCCTTGCTTTGTACATATGTATATTATCATTTATTTCAATTTTTCTCTTACAAACATGCTTATATCTTATAGGTATAATACATGGATTCTATTTCAAATCTCATAGCTTCATGCCATTTTAAAAAATTAATGCAAAACATTGATTCTTTAAAAGTAGTATGTTCATCATCTATGAGCAATATTCTTCTCAATATGTAGATCTAATATAGAGGGTGGATGATGTATCCTACTAGTGCATTGCAGACTATGTGTCTCTTGAACCCTCAGTTGTACATCATAAGTATTAACTTAAGGTTCCTATTCCATCTAGATGTGAATTTGTGATTCTTGAGCTTCTTTAGGTTTTACCCTACTCCCACTACTTTCATTAAGAATAAATTTTTCTAATAATGTAGCATGTTTTGAGACAAACACTGTTGCTCAAGAGGATAGTAAAATTGATATTTGATACTCTATTTTGATACCCCATAAATGTGCATCTAATTTAGCCTGAAGGCTATCACATGTTGCATGCTTTACATAAGTATCACATCTCCAAATCTTTAAGTGTGAAAATTTTAGTTTACTTCCATTCTATATCTCACACAGTGTTTTATCAACTGATTTGGATGGAACTTTATTCAAAAGGTAGGCATCTTAAAGAATATCCCCAAAAGGAGTAAGAAGGGTTACATGACTCATCATGGAACATATCATACCTAATAGAGTATGATTTCTCCTCTCAAACACTCTATTACATTATAGAATTCTATGAGGAAGCCATTATGAGAGAATCTCATTCTCTTTTAAGTAACTAAGAAACTCATAGTCTAAATATTTACCACCTCCATCAGATCTAAGTGTCTTAATACTCTTACTAATTTGTTTCTCAACCTCTAGTTTACATTCTTTGAACTTTTTAAGTAATTCAGACTTTTATTTCATTATATATACATAACCATATGTAAAATCAACATATGTGAATGTAATGAAATATGAGAATCCACCTCTAGCATAAGTAGATATAAGGCCATATACATTTGAATATATAAGTTTTAATAACTCATTGGCATGTTTTTCCTTTCCTCTAAATGGTAGTTAGTCATCTTTCCCAATAAAAAAGTTTCACAATTTTCCTGTGATTTATAATTAAAAGCATCCAAATATCCTGATTTATGTAACATTGTGATTCTAGTTTCATTGATATGGCTTAACTTTCTTTTCTTGTTCTTTATGTTAAGGACATGTGTTCAACCCCGTTTAGGAGACCAACTATCTAGAATATCATAAGATGTGAGTGTATTATCCTATAAGGTTATTTCTTTGGAATCTCTTTAGCCATCATCAGTTCATCCTCATTCTCATAACATCTCAACCCACAAAGGGTGAGCCCACACCAATCAAATGCCCAAATCACCACTTGATTTTTTCAGAATAATTGTATCTTTATGACTATAGTTTATTTGGAAACAAGAATCATCTCATTCAAAGCTCTATAGATCAAGATACGATTAAAATACCGAAGTATGTTTAGTTAAACAACCAATTCATGCTCTTCCAGTCGATTCCCTCACTTTCTCTCCATCAATCTTTTTCAAATCAACACCAATGGATAGGAATTTTTATGAAAAGGTAGAAAAATATGTTAGGAATCTATTGGTTTAATAATGACTCAATTTGGAGATCGAATGATGAAGTTATGGTCAAAAGAATTAAACATGATTATATCCTCAATCATATTGTACCTACCTTGGGAAAATTGGTATAACTTTCACTACAGATATCAGATTAAGGTTTTCTAAGGACGGTTTCGAAGAGGACTTCTAGATCTACAATTTTACGAAGACTTTGAAAAGAAAGTTTGCCATATTGAGGGTGAAAGCAAGGGCCTCGTGGAAATCCACGGGCAAACCGTGTATCCCACGGGTTTGGTGGCCTTTTCGTTACTGGAATACATTGTTAGTGTTGATTTACACGACCTGACCATGTAACCTTCAGATTTTACCAAAAATTTCACTCTGAAGACCTCTCCAATGGATCTTACATCCATTCTAACACCACTTTCACCTATAATCTTTCCAAATTTAGCACTCCTAATGTGATATCACTTCATTTACCATAATTGTTTTGTATATACATCCTATGCAGCATCACCATCTTATACAGATCATATCTCTTAACCCCAATATCCAAAAATTTCGTACTTTGTATTATTGGAAAGCTAGAAAGATAAATTACAACTTTCATGAAGACAACTTTGGATAATTCTACCTAATCTATATGGTTTTTCCTTTGAGTTTAGAACACAATTTCTACACCTATGAAAGCTTGCAACATGCACCATCTCTTCATATCAATTCAACTACTAAGTACTTTTTGTTAAACTCTTGAATCTCACCTCAATGATTCATCCCATACAACCTTTCCAATATCTAACATATTATTAAAAAAAAAACAACAATTGCATGCAATCAAAATAAAGAAGAATATGCACATACACATTCCACTTCCTCAACCATCATACTCAACCTGTAAAATGACATAATCATACACAAAAGAAAATCCTCAAATTCTCATTCTCATTACTAAGCAAAAGTAAATATTTGAACAAGCTTTACTTACATATTAACATACACATTACTAACTTAAAACAAAATGCAAGGGATGCTCATGTTTGATATGCCTATAAAGCTATCCAAAACCTTCACTAACTTAGTACAAAAGTCTCTAACTATCTTGGAGTTTCCGATGCCTTGCAAAGATTGATAACCGTCTTATTCTATATCTGAGGAGTACAAAAAGGATGGGTTGAGCTACACGGCTCAGTGGCTAATACATTTATAGCCATCGGCAATTGACCACAATTCAAGCATATGTACAGATATAGCTAGCAATTCAAGCATTCTCAGTCTATTCTACCAATTTAAGCATTAATCAATTTAGCTCAAAACTCATAACACATAACATAGACTTTATCCATTAAACATAACACTTAAATGCATCATACTTGACAAATCAAAGATGCAATGCATAAACAAATGGCTCGAGGGGTCCCATATGTATGAAATGGAGAGAAACCAAAGTTTACACCATGAACAAAATGAGTCCATTTTCAGAGATCAGATGCCACAAGTGGGCAACTGGAAGAAGGCTCTTGTCAACATGCATGTGAAGAATGAAATGGTTCCACTCTCACCCAAACAAAAGAATATAATCATGCTCAATTCATTTTATCATATACTAATATTTTCATACTTTTTCTTCTTTTCAATTATACAAATTGTTACAACCTTTTTCAACATATAACATAGTCATCAATCATCAAGCAATATCTAACATTCACAAACAAGTCAAATTCAAGAAATCAACATACCCACATAAGCACGAATTTGCTTAATTTCACAACAACCATAAATACATTACCTACCTATTTCATTTGAAAATCCAAGATCAAGATTGCCTTTCCTCTTTCCCTTGAGTAAGGTTTTCTTGATTCCCTAAAACAATAAACTTTTCATTCAATCCAAATTCAAATGAAATTTCTTAAAACTTCAAAAATAAAAAAAGCTAAAATTGAACTTAAACCTAAACTACCCATAGTCCATCTAGGCTAGAAAAAGCAAAACCCTAGCTTAGAAATCCAAAAATCAAGATGGTTTCATCTTTCTCTTCTTTCTTCCTTCATTCCCAACACAAACCCTA